>JAUMHR010000081.1:6153087-6177628 GCA_032361145.1 Enteromius fasciolatus
TCTTCTCTTCTCTTCTCTTCTCTTCTCTTCTCTTCTCTTCTCTTCTCTTCTCTTCTCGTCTCGTCTCGTCTCGTCTCGTCTCGTCTCGTCTCGTCTTCTTTCACTCCAGGCTTTTTAACTACATTAAGGCCACAGATTAGCCCAGATATTATAGCCACAACCAGACACTGCAGCTGTTACACAGTTAAGTTCCATAGAAAATTGGTGGCCATTATGAACAAAGCCTCATGACAGCACTCCCCACACCACAGTGTCCTTCTGAACAAACACGCTCTTGCCCAAATGGCAAAGTTTATCTTCACTTCTGTTTTCTTTCACTCACACTCTACTATCCCACTTCATAATGTCTTCTCCTGAGGGGCTAGGCGTGTGCTGGTCACTGTTATTAATTCCGGAACTCTTTTCCTGCCCCACCATTGACTGATGTGTGGGAGTTTTCATGTTTTTAAAAATTTTGATAGCAAGGACCCCCAAATATGTTGATATGAAAACCCTTCCTGACAGCTCTTAAAGTGACAGCAGTCTAATATTCCTGCTGTTTGCCATTCATGTAAATCAAACAACAAAAGAGATAAAATCTCTTAATGCTCTTGACTAAATCGCTTTTTTAACTTTAATAAGACTTTATTTGACTACTTTATCAATGCATGTATCATTCCTTATTTATTTGTTCTAGTGTAGTCCTGTTTGGTATCGTTTCATTTTAAGGTGTCCGTAATACAGAGCAATTACCTAATTAGGTACATAGTAGTAGCCATTGACCTTACATGAAATAAAATGTACTTATCATAGAGCAGCCTGTAATTACAGTTTGTAATTATGTAAATGTAACCGGCAGCTACTGTTACACAGATACTTACACTTTTTAATGTAATTACATTAAATTAGTATTTAAGCTGTGTACTAAGATGCAGCTAGATAAGTTGTAAAGTATAGATACACATGAAGTACACTTAAGTACAATCTTGATACACTTTATTTTAAGTAGCTTATGTCTGTGTACTTGAATTTATAATTATGTTGTATAAAATCTGCAACACAGGTGACACTGTGTAACTGGCTTGGTCTGTCATAAATGTGTAGCATCTACATAATTGCAAGCTGCAAGTATAAAATGTTCCATAACTTAGTTACAGAATAAGTACATTTAAGTATGTACGTGTAAGTGCAACAGCTAATTACTTAAAAAGCAATTACTCTGTATTATGAACACCTTAAAATAAACTATTACACTTTTTTTTTTTTTTTATGCAAGTTTTATTTTTTTGTGATATTGCCACTGGTGACAAGAATGATTAAAATGTCTATGGTAACAAAGAACTTATCAGAAAAATGATCATATAGCGATTTGGGATATTTATTGATACCGTGAATCAAAATTACTTATTACGTTATATTACATCCTGTCGTCTACCTCTATGTATAAATATATACAATATGAAATATGAATATTTCAGTCTATGAAAAGTGTGGAGAACATCTGCTCTATATGAAATCAATTCTTAAACCCTGGTGATGTATATTGTGTGGCAGGAGGGATGTCCCCACAGGGAAAGTGTATATGTAGTCATGCTATATTCTCAGACTACACAGTGATTTGATATTACAGTGTTGTAGAAGGTGTCACTTATCAATGACGAGGAAGGCCTTGTATCACTTACTCTCTGTAAACACATATGCAGGGCTCAACATTAATGCTTTTTCGGTGGAGGCGGCATAAATGTTTTTACACTGTGGGAAATGGTGTATGATGCTCAGATAGTGCTCAGCCAGACAGTTTTTGCAATGTGCCTAATTTCAAGCCCTGTTTTGAATGCAGACAGTTGTTCATTTAATGCATGCTCTGTGTTGTCTGGTTATGTTTTTGTGTCCTCAGTTCAACTTTACTCAGTGTCATCAGTTTTGACTTCTCTTCCTCCTTCCTTGCAAAGTACCCGACACCTACACACCTCTGCTAAAATGCTGCACGTTCTTCCTGGCTGCCACTGCAGTTGTGCTATCCGATAGTAAAGATCTCCCTTAGCGAGGCGTGAAATATTCTTGCTGATATGGAAAAAGAGAAGGAGTGAGTGAGCGAGCAAGGGAGGGTGAAATGGAGGAGGGGAACAGCGCTCAAGGTGACCTTGCGTGTAGACACAGAACAAGAGATGGTGTTTGATGTTGCCATTTCCAGGAAGCTCAACCCACTGAAAACAGCCATGAAGGGACCAGCTCACTACGCTAAAATTATAAATTTTTTGTCATGGGGCAGAAAAGACAAGACGAAAACTTTCAGTCAGTAAAGTAATGTGATTACACGCAATGAATTGAATTACGCTCCGAGGTAAAATGGCTGCAGCTGAGAGTACAATAAACATAATCGAATACAATTTGATGCGGCTTAAATTCAGACCACCTTGAATGGCAGCCAGTACCGGAGAAATATAATCAGCTGATATTGGGTCGGGGGAAGGGCGATTCCTTGGATTTGCTGTGCTGTGTAAAAAATCTCTATAGATGTTGTTGGTCAAAATCAAAATGGCTTTATCTTTATATTATTCATTGAAAGCTAACAACGTGTTACTAAAAAGAAAACCAGTTAGATTTTGCAAAAAAAAATTGTATTGGAGAAGAAAAGACCCCAGTTGAGACCTAGCGGCTGTATGGTGTTCTCTTAGATGGCTTTGGCCTGGCTTTGAACCTTCACTTCTTCATCTGTGTTTCTGTTTCCTCCCTGTTGACACTTATTAGCATTTCCCTTCAGGGCTATTCGGTCCTGCTGGTGGACTGTCTGTCAGCCCACTCACCTTTTACTGTGACCTTGTGTGTGTGTTTGTATTATTTCTCTATAGCAATGGCATTCTCATTGAAAAAGCAGAATTCAATGAATGGAAATGGCTTGCCCACGCTAAATAGAAATATTCCATATTTTACATTCTTTGAGTCATTTATGTCAACCTTTTTATTCAATTGCTTTATTTCAGTTATGGAGCTTGCATATTGCACTCATGTTGCCATCACAAGTTCAAATCTAGGCTAATTTCCAATCCCTGTTCCAACCTTTTCCATCTCTTAAAGGCGAAAGACCAAAAATAGACGACAAAAAGACATCTAGATGACTAACTTTTGTAAGCATAGGGCTAAAATATGGGTTGTGGCAGACTATATTTTATGTGTGAAATCTGTATTGTTTCCAAGTACAATGCCTGAATGGGAGACCTACTTTACATTTTGTGTCTTTATTCTACCCCACCCACACACCAGCATCACAAATCTTCGGGTTTTATGTGTGTGCTTTGGCTCCAGATTGGAGCAATTACCAGGACGTGGCCCCCCATCTCACACACACATTGCTACACACACTCTACCACTTACCGTGTGCCAATGTGGCCACCCAGAGCTATTTAAACTTCCTAATTATAAGGCAGATTACTGACCCAAGAGGGCTCTAATTATTGGTGCTAATTTTGGGTCATCAGACACCATTTTGACGTGATTGTGGTAACTGTGTTATAAGTTAGAATGATGCATGGCTCTACAGTAAGATGTATTCTGCAGCTTTGCTGTCTACCGTACTTCATAGGCAGCGTACTAACTGAAATGGTGCTTCATAAGTGATTGTGAAATGCTTAACATGGGCAATGACTCATAAGAAACATAAGTTTATCCCCATGAAGCAATATCAGCTAGCAACATTGTTTTTTTTATTTGGCATTGAGTGAAATATATTCATCCATAGAATTAGAAAATGGAGTAAAGGATACTAAAAAATTGAAAACCTAGTATTAATATTTCATAATATTACTAGCTATTTATCCATATCCACATTTTGGGATTTCTCCAGAAAAAAACAATGGATGGAAGCACAAAGATGAACATTTAAAAACGTGTGCACTCAACTAAATAGGAAACATTTCTTATATGTTAAGGAAACAGGCACATGAACTACGATCGAAATCTAAGCCTAAATTCCTTAATGCACATATAAAAAAACAAACAAACATGTGACTTTGCTATGGTACAGCATACCAGGAAAAAAACAATGGACTGATCTCATTGCACAGCATCTGAAATGCTAGTTCTATCATTCTAAATGCTTGAGCAAAGTTTCGTCGAAGTGCTTTGTTACACTCCCAGAACTGTGTTTCCAAATAGCAGGCTCCAAAAATAAGATACCATGACCATATTTGGTCTGCATGCTCTAAAGCTTGTAATTAATAGTATTCAAAAGTATTACTGCAGCAAATTCTGATTTTCTTCATGATATTCAGTGGAAGTTAATCAGGGAGTGATGATTTTATTCTGTTAAATTCTCTGGATAGAAACAGCGCTTTATTCACAGATGTTTTGTGCGATATTCCAGTTTTGTGCTTAAGTTTAGTTCGGAACTTTGGATGGAAACATAGCTACTGTTTTTACTACATTTTGAAATTGTATGCATCCTTGATGAGCATTAGAGACTTCTTTCTCAATCCTTTTGCGACCCCAAACTTTTGAACGGTAGCATATTATTTTTCATATTTATTTTGGCCTTTTTAGAGTAAGTTCTTGTTTAAGGTCATGTTGAATTTTCCACTGCCCTGACAAGAGGCTTTATGTCACTGTCAGACATTGTGTTCCACTCAACCAGGGCTTTAATGGACAAAAAAGACTAAACAAATCATTGTATTTGATAAATCGCCTTGCTTGCACATTGCTGAACATTTGTAGATATTGATTAGCTGGATTGCTAACAGTACTGGATTTGTGTGCTGGGTTTTTTTCCCCCTAGGAGCCAAGTCGTAATTTAGTCTGCATTGCAGTTTGGTGAGAAATCGTATCAGCCGTACACATCAGAAAACTCACAGACATGTGTAACTTGAATCAAACACTGGATTAAAATCACAAAGACATATACTCAGCTGGGACTAAATACCTCTAGACATGTTATGCTTTCCATGCAAGCAAGTTTTAAATGGCTCCTCCAGTCTTTTTTTAAAAGGATAAGAGATTTAAGATGGCTTATGAAAATAAGTCTCAAGGAACTTTTTAAGATTTTTGAAGTCATGGCTAATGCACTTTTTTTGTACTTAGTACTGCAGTTATATTACAAGCTCAGATGTCCTAGTACTGTCATTCGTGCTTGAACATTTAACCTCCATTATCATTTAATAAGTTTGGATTTAAACGTTTCTTTATTAAGTTAGTACTAATGTCAAAACGCAGTCCTAGATTTTTGCGTAGCTTGTTGAATTCATATTGACAGAGGTTTTTTTTTCTTCTGTAGCAAGACGCCGGAGCTGTCGATAGCCCATTAACTGAATTTTTGATGCAAGCAGACTTCATATGCTGCAAATGACAAATTTTTGTGCTGTACTTGAACAAAAGTAAAATAGCATAATCCAAATGTGATTTATCAGACTATATTTATATTTACAGCACATTTATCAAATGAATACAAGAGCATAAGAAAAAATCATTTTTGCTGACCCCAACGCTTAAATGCTTGTGTGTATGTGTGTAGGGCTCAAAAATGTCTAAAACGTCATTGCTATGAGCTATTGAGAGGGAGAGACAAAGATGTAGACAGGGTTGACGAGGACCGGAGAGACAGAGACACACGCTCTGCAGGGGTCAGACTGCTGGAGCCTTTCCTGTCTCCTCTCCCGGTTTCTCCCGGGGATGGGAAAAGTAATAAGCTTCAGGAGTGGCACGGTGCCCTAAGGAATGCGAGAGCTACGTACAGCCTGTCAGAACACTCAGGATTTATGATGGTTATTAAAGAGTTCAATTATAAACTTATCGGTGGTGTGAGTGTTTGTGTAGCACCCGTAGTGTAGTGTGTGTTTATAGGTGTGCTTTATTGCACAAGAGAGGCTGTGTAGTATGTAAGAATGAGAGTTTGTGTTGATGCCGTGTGACAGCTCTCTTCTCACCTTGATAAACTGTTCTATAGGAGATGACCAATCACAGCAGCTGTACAGCAGATACTCTGTCACATGGTCCTCTCAGGACTCTGTTCTGTCCCAAATTGCCATTTTAAAAGATCTAAAGGTGAGGTGTATCATTTTTGTGCCACCAGCATCATCTAACAGATTTGCAGAGATATTAATTGTTTTATTTTTGAAATGTAGGCTACATGTTGGCCTACTTCTATCTATCTATTTGTTTCAAAAATAATTTAAATAATTTAAAAAACAAATAAAATCACCCTTTTCATGTTTATTGAATATCAATAAAATAAATTATTTAAAAAAATAATAAAAATATACAAATAAATATAATTGCATTTTCTATTAATAAACATATTTATAAAAATGTAAAAAATATATTAAAATAAAAAATAAAAAAAATTCTACTAGATGATGTATATAGTATTATCTGCATGTTTAGCTGGGATAGGACGATTATTTTTTAAAAAAATAAACACTTCATATTTAACACTTAAAACAAACACATGCACATTTCTCCCTGTCCTGTCATCTCTAGATTGGCTGACACACTCATTAGAAGGTGTTGAGACACAGAGGAGGAAACGCTGATGAGGAGACCAAGTTTAGCTGGGAACATGTTGATGGATCGTGTTGTTTCAAGAGGCGTGAAAGAGCTAGTGATTTGGGCGGAGGGGTAAGGAATAGAGAGAGAGAGAGCGAAAATAGGTCAGCAGTGAGATATTGAAGCCTGTAGTAAGAGTTTCTGTCATTTGAATCAATAACACAGATGGTGACTTGCTCCAAAACTGCTTGTTTAGATAAACTCTGTGATCCCTGACACTCAGACCACCGTCCTCTTCATGACTGGTAGTTAAGGGGCAGGGCAGAATAAGGTTGTGGGTTATCTTGTTTTAACGGGCAGCCTTGTGTCTGGAGTCCTGATACCCCCGCAGACAGCCGAAGCTCAGGGGGATGATGATGGGAGGGCATCACTGGGAATGTAAAGATGTTGACATGGAAGACTGAACTTGTTTTGGGAAAGGAGGAGAAAGGGAGTGCGAACACGTGCTGGGTTCCCACAATCTCTTCCTCGTTTTTTCCAATGTTCATTTTTCTTGGGGTCAGCGATTAAGGATTGTGAAATCCCCTCCACACAAACGCTTACAATAAAAATCTGCCACTCCACTGCATCTGATTGGTCAACCAAAGAGCATGAGGTCACATGGTCTTCCTGAATCCCTCTAGAGCTTTTGTTCAGCTACATTAGAGTGTGACTTCCTTAATGCTTTTTAGTGAGTTCCCCCTCTGACTTTTATTTGTTTTGTCAAGTATTTAAGAGCAGATATTTAGACATTTTTTAGGCTTGCATGCATTTTTTAGTACATCCAGCGTGTCTCTCTGTATTGTACAAGAGCTAAAATGATTTGATGAAGCTATGCACTAAATAATTCAGATAAACTAAACTCTCAGGAGCCAGTGCAAACAGCTCCAAAACATTTCTTATTCACTAACCAAACACAATTCAGTGTAACATATTTTTGTATCGTAATCGCCATAATCATTTTAATGGAAATGACATGTACACTGGAGCATAATAGTTTTTGACTGCATTGAAAGCACTGTAAACTTCATTCAGATGCTGTTCGCAATAGATGTTTCGTGAGAGCAGCACTAAAGGTGGATCGATTTGTTTTGGAATATTATGATGCTGATTGATAACTCGGTAGCGTGAGCCAAGGCCCTGCTGTCTCATTAGGCTCTGCTGAGCGCCCCATTAGTCGTCTCTGTTGTGTCTTAAATAGATGGATGCATACAGTATGGCTTTAGGCTCATGTATCAGGGTGGGTTTTTGGTGTCTGGTGGAGAGGCTGTTCATTAATCATTGATGGCTGTTGGTTAGGGTTGTCTGTCCATCTTACACACACACTGAGCTCACAAGTTGTATATAAGCAAACGACCTCTGTATTCAGACATACTCAGAAACTCATGAAAAAGTAATGAAAAGCAGCTGACATTCCCAAACTGAAAATCATTATCGATACTTTGCATGTTACAGTAGACCCTCGTACATTAGCTCTTCAGATTGCTTCATCGTGTCTTTTGTCTGTTCTGTGGACACACACATTTTTGGATGAATATCCAGGGCACACTTGACTGAGGACAGAAATATGGCAAACTGTGTAATTATGGAAAAATAATACATGAAGTCATATAATAACTTTGCATAACATTTTTATTTGTTATTCACTGAAAAATGTTTACATCTTCCCTAGATGACTTTTAGACTTTTCATTTCATTATATAACCTATAAATTATCATAATTTAACACACATTTAATCTTCAACGCTAATAACTGAATTTATGTATTTTTTTCTTATTGAACAATATAATGCAGTAATGCTTAAAGTGTCATTTGTATTGTTTTTTAATGTAAATATAAGAAATAAGTAGTATTTTCATTATCATGTGCATTTCGTTATTCAATATTTCACTTTGTGTTCCACTTAACATTTAATCTAGTCTTTTTATTAAAGACACAGGCAGCTCCCTTTAAATAAATGTAGTGTACAGATCACAGACCCACATGTAAAACATTTACATGACATCACCACCCGCTTTAATATGTGGCAGTTTGCTGCCTCTGCTCTGAGGTTGTTCTTGAAGCGCTTGATGATATCACAGCTTTTATTGTTTTATTTTTATTGTTATCAGTGACGCAGTATTCTCTTCTCCATGTTTCTCCTCACAAAGCGGGCAGTTACCCCTACAAAAACATTCCTACTCAAAGATTACTGGAGCAAGCAAGGATTTGGACTGTTTATGGTCAAACTTTGAATTAGTTGATCTACGCCTGCATGTGAAGAATAAGATCTCAGAATAAGATCTTAAAAGATTGCAGGTAAATGCTGGTGAGCTGCATCTCTCGTAAGCCACCGGAGGTGAACCCATTACATCATTCACTGCATGGAAGGATCCAACATAGTGTTGCCATGACACCGCATCGACCTTGTCATCTGATTGGTTGGTTAAGAGCCTGGATGCTCCCACTTGAGTCCTGTTTGCCTTATTGTATTGTTCTTTGTGGTTGAAACAGGGTACATATAGGCATTTTATGACACCGCATGCACTCATTGGTTATAAAATATTAAGGAAATTAATTAAATGAATGCTTGTATTTGGTAAACAGGTGTTTTCTGTTATAACATGTATTTTAACGCATCTGTAATGATGTATTGATCAACGTGTAGGACCAGAATAATCAATTTTATATTAAACAGTAATCACTTTTCACCATAAACAAAATGGTATCATTTTTTAACACACGTGCTGGTTGGTTATTTAACACTGATTGAGAGGCTATTCACCCTGCAGTATTAGAACATTTTATCTCTTAACACTCATGGTTCTTGATACACTCCACTTAAATGTAGTCAACTTCTGTCTGTCTACTGTAACTAGGGCCCTATGTTTTCAACGATGTGGAAAATGCAGTCATAAAAACTAAATTTTGTGTATAATACACGGGATGTCTTTTTGGAGGAATAAGTCTAAAGTAGATCAGTACACTTAAAACATGATATGGACTAGTGTTTATGAATATTAAATCCCAAACAAACTATTTAAATATAAATCCAGCCTGTTCTGCGAATGTCTTTGTTTATAAATTGCGTAGTCACATGGTGCACAAACTGACATGTGTGACACTAGCGCTGTTTCCAGCCTCTGCCACCTCAATATATGAATACATGAAAACATGAACGTGATCTCAAGAGAAACTCAACACAGATAAAAAAATTTGCTTTTTAATAAAAATCTTTTCTTTTGATATGCTTTTGAATATTCAAATTGAACGAAACAATTAAAATGAATGAACAAAAATGTAATATTTAATAAAGTCTAGAAAAATTTTAACTAGTGCTGTAAAATGATTAATCATGATTAATCACATCCAAAATAAAAGTCTTTATTTACATAATATATGTGTTTGTTTATTATGTTTATACACACACATACAGTATATATTTAGAAAGTATTTACATGTAAATGCATTTATATATTTATTTTCTTATATTTATTTTCTAAATATATGTAATATATAAACATAACATATTTTCATTAAATATATACATGCATGTGTTTGTATTTATATATACTTAATAAATATACACAGTACCTACAATTATATTATATAAAGAAAAACCTTTATTTTGATGTGATTAATCATGATTAATTCCTTGACAGCACTAATTTAAACAAAAATATATATATTTTGGGGAAAGATAAAACTAATATCATAGGGCCCTAGTTACCACAACTTACTTGATTATAGAAATTTGAGAACAGCATGTATTATGTGACATTTAGTGAGTTATCTTTGGCGTCTCTCCATTTCTGTGTAAATGACAGCTCCTGTTGAGAGGTTTGCTGCGTGGGTTGGTGACCTGTAGTACTTTCTGTTGGTCAGCTAGTTCTGGTCGCAGTGGAGCAGCTGGCTTTTAGTCAAGTACCTGTCTGTGCTGTCTTTATAGAGATCCAGTGTTGTTATTGTAAACTATTCTAAACTCTAAACAGTTTTTCTTGATTGAAATGAAACAGAAATAAAATAAGATAACATATTAGATCAAATTAAATAATTGAATATGTTGAGTTACTAAAATGAGTATTAAATCTAAATAAAAATAAAATGGAAATTTTTACATTTTAAAAAAACTAATAAAAATAAGCACATATTTACTATAACTTAAACTGAAATGAAATTTGAATACACTCTTACTGTGTTTAGAGGAACAGACAGACAAAGAGAAAGGGAGGCCAGTCATGCCTAAAGTTGTTTTTTAGTCCTTTTATGAACCTTTAAAGTGTAGTCCTTTTATCAGTCAGAGAAGTCAACATAGATGAAGTATTAACAGCATGATGGCTGTCCTAGTGACACATACATCCTCGATGCCTACATTCTATATGCCTGAAAACCATCTGTCTGTGGTAACATCACGACTGAGTAATTTATGGGATATTTAGTAGATACCTTTGTGTATTGTGCTTTTCCTTCCCCCAATGGGTCGTTTTGCTCTCTGTACTCTTAATGGGATCTTTGTGGAGGGTGACCAATGCTGTTGGGGATAATTCTCTGGAAATGATGCTGTTTTATAGAATTCGCGTTAGCTATGATATATCTGATAGTGGCTGTTTTTCGATTGTGGTCCAGCTTAAGTGGTCTGATGTGTTGATCTGTGGAAGAGCCTATCATGGCTTGAGGGTTGTTTTTGAAGTCTCAGGGGAATAGGCTACATTCAATTTGTGCTATTGAATGGCAGCTTCTGTGAATCCTCCCCAAATTTATTGATTTTTTTCTCAGTGTCTCATGTCACAACGATGACTGAACGCAGCCTTCTTTTGTTCTTTTAGGATGACACATGCTGCATTTTGCCCCTCCTTCTAACAATCTCTCTTTTTCCATTCCTTTCTCTTTTTTTATTCCTTCTTTATTTATTGTTTATGATCTACATCTATGCTTGTTGTTCTGGATTCATTGTACATACTGTTTTCTCTGGTCGGCCGGGATCATATCAACTTTGTACATTTGTGCAAATCTTATATCCGTCATTTTGACCTTGATGTGTATTATAAATTCTGTTTGTGTGTAAACACTCACTGTGCCCTTGATATACTGTATTGTGTGTGGCAGCTGCATGCACATCTGGTAGGTGTAGTAGATGGTGGTGCGGCACTGCAGAGGTTTTGTAGCACCACCTCCCCGTTATCCCTTTCTCTTTTTTTGCCCCTCCCCCAACCTGCCTTCCACTCTCTCATCTCAGGCCTAGACCCCCAGAACACACACACAGAGGTCTTTTCCACATCATTTTAGGACACATGCTCTACTGGGAAATCTCCTTTGTTTGACAGAGGCCTGGCTCTGCTGACGGAGGCATTGGAAAGACATTAAATCTCAAAGAAAGCATTCAATAGCAGGTGGATGACATGAAACAGAGTTGGCAAATGCGTTTATTTTTGGGGTTTTTTTTATTTGTGCAATGTGGTTTTTAAAGAATAAAATAATTTTAACATTTTCTTAAACTATCATTAAAAAAAATTCAGGATTTTTGAAGTCTTGTTTAGTTAATGTACAGTAAAAACAGTAAAATTATGAATTTTAACTTTTTGTTTTAATATATTTTGTAATATAATTAATTGATGATGGCAAAGCTGAATATTTAGCAGCTATTAAGTAGCTATATTACCATCCAAAGATTCAGATTTAATTTCTTGTGCAAATTTGAAATATTAGTAATATTAGTAAAATTAGAAAAAATAGTAATAATAATAACTTTTGAATGGCTGGATATGTAAATTAATTTTATGAATAAAAAGTTAATTGTATATTTGAAGTCAATTTGAAATGTTGGAAGAAATGTGTTGTTCACGGGAACGAGTCCAAGAACATCTTGCTATTTTCCTTGACAATTCTCTAGATGTTTGTGAACTGAGGAAGCCTGATGCTTCAGAGTCTGGGACAGATCTGCTGTCTCTATAGTGGAATCCGTCTCTGAGGTGTTGTCAAGGCATCTGTTTCAAGGATGTTTCCTCCTCTCTTTTTCTGTTGTGGAAAGGGTTGCTTGTTTATACACACACATGACACATTGATGTACACACGGCAAAACAATGAAGCAGCAGTAGTGACATTAACAAGATGTTTTAGGAACAGTTAAAAAAGCATGATTTATTCACCCTTATGTTGTTTTACAATGGAATTTTTTCTTTCTTCCATGAAATGCAAAAGGAGATATTTGCAGTGACAAAAGAAAGTCATACAGGTTTGAGATGAAATGAGGGTCAGTAAATAATTACAGGAATGTAGTGTGTGTGGGAGAGAGAAAAAACAGAAAAAGAAACTGAAAGAAACCAATTGAGAAGGGTTAACCGAAGTTAGATCTTTGTTTATTGCTAGGTGGTATATTTTTGTCTAGGACTCTGATTCTCTCAGTTATAACTGGGAGTAAAACTCAGAGAGTTGCATCAAACCTTGGATCCCCATGCTCGACTCACAAGTCAGCCGAGAGTTTTTACTTTAAATGCGCTCTTTTAGCCAAAATTGAATATATTAACTTCTCCCGAAGGAGCAGGAAGGAAAGATCTTGTCTCCAGAGCAGCTGGAGGATGTAATAATGTGCATTACAGTGGGACGTATCTTTAGATCTCGCCAGGCTCTGTTGTTTTGACAAAGTGAAGAACCGTATTGATGTGACATGAGTGATGAACGATGAATGAACCAGGTGTTGCTTAAAAAAAGCCTGACAAGATCGTTTGGAGAGAGAGACAGCTCTGATTAAAATGTACATGTATGGTTCGTAGGTAAATGTGTAGACCTGTACTGTCACCTACTGTATCTCAAAGCATATTTTGTTACTCATATCAATTTAAAACAAAGGGGCTCTAATTACAATATCTTTCAGCAGTCTTTCAGACTCAGCAAGTTTGCATTTATTTGAGCAAAAATACAGTTTTCTATTTGAATATACTATAAAATGTAATTTATTCCTACAATAACAAAGATGATTTTTTTTCACCAGCCATTGCTCGAGACTTCAGTTTCACATGATCATTCAGAAATCATTTAAATCGGCTAATTATCTCATTATCACTGTTGTGCTTATTAACGTTTTTCCTAAAACTATGATTTTTTTCCCCCCCAGGATTCTTTTATAAATATTAATTAATAAATTAATACTTTTCCAAGGGTTAGCAAGGATGCATTAAACTGATCAAACAGTTTTACTTCTTTGTATCGCTTTTGAACAGTGTATGTGATTTCTAATGAATATAACAGATAGTCAGAAGACTAGAAAAATAACCAAACTCACAAATCCCAGTTCCTTTGTCTGCCAGCTCACAGGTAGCTGCCAGTCAAAACTGAATGTGTCAAGCTCTCAGTTTTCAATGGTTACCTAGGCTACTTCTTCACATTAGGTAACAAATCTTTCAGCTTGGGTTCTAAAGAGCTAATGCCACAGTGGCAGGGGTGTGATATTGGGCATCTGTTTAAGTGCAGATTAAGCTAAATTTGCCTCTTTGTCAGAGACTGCTGTTTGCTAATGATAAGAGACAGGACTGTTGTTCACTGACCATTTTACTCCTGCTGGGCTCAGTATGTATGTGTATTTTGGCTTAGTCGAGCTAAGAATAAGAGAAGAAGCATTAAGTCAACATCGTCAGGATACGTTTTTGACTGTTCTACTCATCTACTACTGAAAGAATACAGATATACTGTAGGTAGTGGAACGAGAGACACAGAGAGCACTGAGGTGGAAAAGAGCATGTGGCTTTTCATTGCTTATGTTCTGGGCTGACTCAGCTTTTTCAGACTTCTCCTTGGTGACCTGCACTGAGAGCCATATGCTGTTTGAAACCTGAGATACAAGAGCACACAACAGGCCACCTTTAACCTTTCTCCCTACTGTTGACCCCGCACACCCTCGTACAGTTCTTTTTAAAAGCTATTTTTGAGTGAAACACACTTGTTTGGTGACACAAGTGGTAGATGAGAGAACCTGCAAAGGCTTAGATTAGATTTAAGACCATAAAGGGCACTGATCTGAGATTTGTTACTTTTTAATAAATCAGCCCATTTTATTAATCTATAACATGCTCTTTTGCATTCTATATCTTTCCTCAGACAAGGATGGAACATTTCATGAAATCTATATGAGGACTGTAAAACACAAGGTAATGCATAGATTTAAATTAATGAGGTTCTGCTCCAGATCCAGGATATCACACTGATTTTCTGATGGTGCATTAGGGGGAAGCGGTCAGGTGTTTAAAAGCATCTTGAAGATTTAGAGCCCACTCTTAACCTTCCTCTACAACCTCCTGGGAATGCTTGGCACATTGTGTTTTCAAATATACAATTTCTATTGGTTAAGCGGACTCTGTTACCTAACTGGTTGTGTTTGTTAAAAATTACAATTTTGTCATTAATCACTTGATAACACTTATCTTTTTCTTTTTTTTTTAAATCAATCATGATTCTGGTTTTGTGAATCAGTGGCATACACCATGACCAGTATTGTCTCATTTACAAATGGTTATTTTACAGTGAATCAAGCACCGCTTAAATATTCATCAAAAAATCTAGTATGTTAACTAATACTGTCATTAGATCCTTTATGTAATGTGTCCCGGCCATCTCTGGTCATGCTTTTCAATTAGGCCTGACGGCGTAATTGCGCACTTGTCTCAAAGATTTCGATGGTTGTCGAACTCGTAACAAGTTGCACAGTATCAAAGTCATGCAGATGACAGGACTTGTTAATTAATGGAGTCATTAGAAGAGTCTGCAGAGAGAAGTATGCTCTACACTGATCAAACAGTTGGCAGGACGTCGCCTCACTGGGCCACCCTCCGTCTGCCGTGTGGTTATAGGGGGATATAAACCATGTGGAGTTGATAAGTCTGACATCAGTGCAAATTGTGTAAAGTCAAAATCAATTGTGACATAATCGCAGTTGTTATCATCCAGGTTCCCTGCCGAAGCAGCCAACTTCTTGAAACGGATGCTAGTTTTTCATATTTAGCACTCTCTCTTCATCTTAGCTTCAACTGGAATGATAAGTCATGAAAGTAGATTGGTAAACAGAATAACCTTTGGGATGAGTGCTAGATAAGATGGTCCCTGTTGTGCTTGCTTTTTAGATGCATTTGGGAATTTCCTCTGACTTTACTGAATTAGTCATGATTCAATCAAAGGAAACTATTTCTGACGACTTCAGTCTCTCTTTGCCTGTTCTGCAACATCACCTCCCTCCTCCAGTAAGGACAGCACACATCTTTCTTTGTTTACATAAGAGGACAGACATAGTTGGCGGTAATAGAGACCTCAATTCAGCCAGACGGCGTTCTTTTTTTCTCTCTCTTTTTTTGACATTTAAGTATATTTTCCAAAACACTTGAATGTTTGTAAATGGAAGTGTAACAGATCTCAGCTTGTTGGAAAAATCAACAAAAGTGCTTGCTAGAATACACATAGACATGCATTGAGACGTTGATTTGAGTGTGACAAATCATTCACATAAACCTGCGACAGAGTAAGGACTCTTGGGCACATTTTAATCCAATTCTGATGCCATGCTTTAAAGCATGGTCAGAGCAGACCGAAAGATAGGGTTTGGGGGAGGATGGCAGCTTGGTTGTAGTGTTGATTGCAGGGTGGCTCACTGTGTTGGTGTGTTGTGATTCACTCTTCCTCTTGCTGGGACAAAGGCTGATTTACTCACACTAGGGTGCTTCCCTGTGTGATCGCAACACACCAGATTTGGCTGCTTTCCTGGATTCAGCCCAGTCTCTTATGTTTATTTCTTTTGTGACACTCAGATAAGCGATAACCACATGAAAATCTAACTGGCCTGTTTTACTCAAGGCACATATTTGGAATGGTCTGTAATGGGCTTTATTGGATGTCTAGACCCTCAAATTCAAGGGTTAGAGTTAGTCTGACAGTAATTTTCTTAAAAATTTATTGCTCAAGGTGGTGACTTTTATAAAAGTGGTGCTTAGATGGTTGTGGCAGTGGTACTTCAGATGGGACAAATTTAGAAACTTCTGACTGTTTATACTGTCAACATTCTAAAACCTTTTCTGTGAAGCCACATTTTTAAATTCAGAGTATTGTAATCAACGCTGAACAGAAAAAAATCTCGCTAACCTCATTTTGATTTGCATTTTTTATTTTTTTAACCTGTAAACTTATTAACCTGTTCTAACCTAACTACAGTACACAAATACACACCTGATTTTGTTTTTTATTTTTGTATTTTTTAATGATTTGTGCAGACGGGAAAAGTCTGCAAAAGTAATATCAGCCAACACAGACTGTATTTTTTTATTTTGTGCCCTTAAAATGACACCTCTTATCAAATTATCTTCTCTGTGCAATCCTTGTTTGATTCATTCGTGGCCTGAGGCGGTGCTTTACTCATTTCTGTTTAATTTTCACCTCCGCTTTTGCGTTTTTCATATTCATTTCTTTTCAGTGTGTGCGATAGTTAGTGGTGGGGGGTATTAAATTGCCCGAAAATTGGATATAAAAGGAAACCAACAGTGGGGAAGAAAATGGACTGACTTCTTTATCCCTGATGTGTCATTTTCCATTTCTTTCCCCAGTTTTTTCCTCCTCCCTAGAGGCTGGCCACTCATGGGTACCACACATACACATTTTTCTGCACTCTTATTTCCAGACTTTAATGGAACATGTGACACATGGGAGGAGGAGGGCGTGTCTTTAATTTATCTGGCAGATGCAGACCTCAGCAACATCTCAGCCCCCACCACTACCATCACCTTTCCATCCATAGAGCCCTGAAGGAGACGTCAGCTCCCACAGAAGCATATAAGCACCCCAATTTCTCCCACAATTTCATTTTTTTTTTTTTTGTTAACCCAAATGATAGGATTATCTGAAGCCCTTTGGCACACATGCTGATGAGATTTTGGCAGTTTTGCAGCAGGTCACTTCCCAGGCTTTCCCGCTTCCCATAAACCCGTTGGCTGCTAAGGGACAACATGCTGTAGGTTTCAATCTGCTCTTCATCCTGCAGGGAATAACCCTCTGTTAACACACCAGAGAAGGCCAAGCACAGAGAGATCTTGAGATTTACTCCCCATGGACAGGCCCACAAATTTCTATAGAATTTGAATACCCTTGCATTTTATAATTCAGTGTTTTGTCTAACCAATAGTATTGTAGCATTCTTGGTTATATTTAGCACATTTTATCATGTCGCTGTCATGACTGTCAATTTATATGGAATTCTTGTTTGTCGTTACTGTACAAGTGTGTGTAGATTTCACAAAGAGGATGGAAGAACCGTCTTACTTTGTTTATAATAATGGTGATGATGATGATATTTCCAGATGTGCATGGCATGCTTCTCTTTTAGCCAAATAGCAGCAGACATCTGCGGGAAGCCAGAGGAAGGGATGAGAAAGAGTGTAGGAAAGGGAGAGAGAGAGATGAACGCTGAGGCAATGATAAGGCAGTGTGACTCAGAGTCAGCTAGAGCTGTTTCATGCTGACTTTACGCATAAACACAGTGGATCTCATTCCATTACAGTCTATACAGCCATATGTCTACGTAAAATGTGTTTTCACACAGATGTTAGAATTAACTATAAGCTATTTTCAAACCTTCATAATAAGAAGACATGCTTCTAGAGCTGCATATCAGCATATTAGAATGATTTCTGAAGGATCATGTGACACTGAGAACTGGAGTAATGTCTGCTGAAACTCAGCAGAAATAGATTACATTTTAAAATATATTCAAATAGAATTAGATTTGAAATTGTAATAATATTTTACAGTATTACTCTTTTTACTGTGTTTTTGTTCAAATAAGTGCAGCTTTGGTGTGCATGAGTCTTCTTTCAAAAACTTCCCAAACCCCAAACTGTAGAGCATAGATTATTGATTCATATTATAATATTATGCAATAACTCAGTAAGTTTTATTTCATGCTAAGCAAAAATGTGCAGGTTATACATGTTAGTAAACAAGCTGTGCCATTAGCAAACTGCATGAAAGTCTATGAAAATCTGTTTTCCACATGAAGTAAACACTCACATTGACTGTCCTCTCTCTGGGTGGTGAAAATTTTTTTTTTTCCGTGGCCTTTCCTCTGGTTTTAGAACTGCAGGCGTTTTCCTACCTGCTAATAGGAAACTCTGAAAAACAAGGGAGGGATGTATTGACCGTTTCACTGTCTTTTTTGAAGAATTTAAAGGGTAGTTTTACCAAAAAATCATTTACCTAAACTCAGGTTCTTCCAAACCTGCATGAATTTTGTGTTGAATGAAAAGAAGACACTAGAATGTGGGTAACCAAACAGTCAATGGTTCCCACTGCATAGTATTTTCATACCAGCAACCATATTGGTTTCCCACATTATTCAGAAATGTAATATTTGTGTTGTGCAGAAGAAAGAAATTTACATTGGTTTGCAACAACTTACCCTTTTATGTCCTGCATATTCCTTCCAGAGGGTAGCAGATGTGCCTGTCTTGTATGAGGGCTAAACAGTTAGTTTTAACTGAGAGCTTGTGTTGAATAAATATGAGATACCCTGGTGCGGCTGCCAGCAGCTTAATGGCCAAACCGGTCCAGGAAGAGGGAACTCAGGCTGCTCTTCGACAAGAATGAGAGCGTTTGTCTTTCTTTATGTCTCTTCCTGTGGTGAAGGAAATTCTATAAACCATAAAGTGTTTGTGATCTTAATGTAAACAGAAGTTCTGGCCTGTCTGCATTAATGCCAAAACTTAAAATCCACTCCAGACGTAATCTCATTCCTCTTTAAGAGCTCTAGGCTAATGTTAGACTGCCACTTGAATCAATTGAACTGTGAATTTGAAACAGACTCTCTTAGCTGATGACATTGAGACATGGGGCACAAACTCAGGTTATTAATCAGTAGTGTTATTTATGTGCAGTTCAATCTAATAAGCATGGCTCAAAAGATGTTTTACGTTCCATAAATTATGAGGCTGTTCTTCCACTTTGTTTTGTCAACCGTATTCCTTTTTTTCCTATTTTTCACAGATGGTCCGTTTACAGGCACTCCGCCCACCTACGGTTACGACGCGGATCGGGCGGAGGAGCAGCGCCGACACCATGACATTCTGCCCTACATCGACGACTCGCCCTCCTCCTCCCCTCACCTCAGCTCCAAGAGCCGCAGCAGTCGAGACACACTCTCCTCCGGCTCGATCGAGTCCTCTAAGTCTGTAAGTCACCTCCTTGCCAGCCAAACAGCGATGAATCTGACATTTTGATTGTTTTGGCCTTTGAATAATTACTTTTATTTTACAAATACAAAATAATTGATTCACAATGACACAAATGACAAGCCAGACTCATTATATTTTGTTGGGCATAGAGAGAATGCTTTGTTGGTGGTGTGCGAAAGTAAAGAGTACTCAGTAGAGATTTCGTTATGCACGCATGAATCCACCAAGTATATGCCATCTGTGAAGCAGTCCATTTTGAATAATTGTACCAGTAAACCCACATATATTTATAGCCGCACTAGTAATGGTACACAACAAAACCAGTGAGCTGTGAAATTTGGCAGATTTCAAAGCTTGCAGATTCTGAAGTGCTGAGTCTGCATAGTACAATTCTAATTGAATATTTAGTGCTTATCACAGCTTAGTAAATATTATATAGCTCGGCACTGTGCAGAAGAATCTCACGTTCATTGCATTGCAAATTCTTTGTTTTCTGTTGTTATCAAGTATGGTTTAAAATTAGCATGGCTTTCATTTCAGAGCCTTAAGAAACCGTCTTCATCTTGCATAGTGGCCATCAAATTAAAGTACTGATCGTGAACCAGATCTTTCTTGCTTCATTGACACAGCCATTGGCTGTCAGATTGATTGATGTTCCTCCCTGCCAATATCAGGCACCAGAGGCAAGCAGTTTATTTGGGCCCTTAGGACCTCTGTGTTTAGCTCCCACATGGATTTTAATCAATACAGAGTAGATACTCACCTGCACACACTCATGTACCCTTCCCCAGTGTCACCTACATGCTTTACTTGTTTACCCAACATACACACAGCCAGGGATCTGAAATATGGATGTATTTAAAGGAATTTTCTGGTATTGAGCTGCAAATAAACGTTGCATTGACGCTACATAGGGGTGGTCACCTATTTTTAAGACACATTCATCTCAAACACAAATTAGATTTAATTTTAATAAATTGTTTAATTGATAGTCTAGTCTTGTATGTTTTAGGATAGTCTTGTCACGCTGTCACAAAGAACTGTTTCAGATCCAAAGAGATCCAAAAAGATTGAATTTGGACTTTTCTATGCGCAAATTATTGTGTTCAAGAATCACTCTAATTTAATATTAAAAGTTTATAGTAGTATATTTTCTTTATGTTGGCCTCAAAATGTAACGCATCAGTTTTTCTATTAGGTCGCAATTCAAAGCACAATACAAGACATATAACAATCCAAAAGTGGGGCAAATTAGCTTCTGGAGAAAAATAGGTATGTAGTAAATAGGAAAAGTTAATGTAATATTCTTTTAAAGATTTAACTATTATATAACCTATGTTTAAACTGTCATCTAATTAAATGTGGTTAATTATTTTTCATAATTTATCTATATATTCCTAGTCATTATTGACACTGTGTACTTGTGTCTTTTTTTGGTTGGAATCATTTGTCATTTATGCCTGTTGTGTGCGTGATGAGAAATACTTTCTCATCCTAGCGTTTTCAATAAGCGAGGGTTATTGCTTGAGCATCTGAGATGAGCTCAACTCATCTCTCATGCGCTGAAACACTGACATGCTTTGATTAATAAATATGTGGATGAATAAAAGATGGTGGTCTAGAGATACAGGGGTGCCCCCTGGGGTGAGACGTCTAGCACCCAAGAGTTCATGAATAAAACCTTGATTTCCACCTTCCCCCTGCTGGAAGGTTTCAGTGGCGGGATTTACTCCGTCACCAGGTGGGGTTTTACATCTAATATCAGTTGTGGAGATTAGAAGAAACACATGCAGTGAAAGCATTTTAGCATCACCTCGGCTTAAAAACTCAATTCAAGTCAGTATAGTCTTCTCAGTCATTAAGCAGATGGATGTTTTATTCTAAAATCTGGACTGGAAAGTCTCATGAGACTATCACAAACATCTGTGCTTTCCACTACCTGTGCTGTGGCCATGGAAACCAACATTTCAGGCCAACTTAGCCGTCATCAGCACTCGCTAACCCTACACACGATACATAGGTATGCTTTGCTTTTGGATGGATTCTTGCTCTGTAGTATCTCTAATACTTAGTGCTTTCTGAATAGTGTAGACTACATAAAGGCCTTATTCAGTTCAAAGGTGTTATGAATTTCCCATGAGTCTCATGTAGCCTAGACAGTTATTATAAGACCATAAAGCAGCTCTATTGAACCAGTGCCAAGTCGCTTTTTTATAGGTCTTTTCAGCATTGCCAGTATGTAATTTAATGTCATGTGATTTAAGAGCATGTTGTTCAGAAGCGTGTGTGCTCTTTCTATGTTCATGCAGGCGGAGTTGGACCTGGAGAAGGGATTGGAGATGAGAAAAAGGGTGTTGTCTGGAATCCTGGCCAGTGAAGAGACCTACCTCAGCCATCTAGAGGCGCTGTTACTGGTAAAAGTGCCTCCAGTTTGATTTTGCTAACAGTGCTTGATTAAATTATAAGTTAGACGTGTCAGTCAGGTGAGTAATTATGCCATTGATCTTAAAATTAGATGATCTTACCCATTATCTGCAACAGGAAAGTCATACATATAAATATGTATTTGTGATGATGTACATTAGCAGGGCAAATTTAATCCAAATGCAGACTAACTGAAACTCAAGTATATGGAGTCCATATATGCATGTGCTTACACACTACAGTTTGGGGTCATTTAGATGAATTAAAAGTAAGTTTAAGGACATTTCTAATTCTACAAGATTTCTGTATCATACAGATGCTCTTATTTTAAATCTTCGTTTAAAACTCGAGTAATGGATGTTAAAAATTCAGCTGTGCCATCAGAGGGATAAATTATATATTATAATATATTAAGCTAGAAAACGGTTATTTTAAATTGTAAAGTATTTTACAGTTTTTGCTATATTTTTAATGGAATAGAAATCTTGCCAACCCAACATCAAATTTTTTAGCAGTAGTTGATTACTACACTATTGTCACTAAAATGTGCAAATGTCTGCTTCTCTGTTAGCCCATGAAGCCCTTGAAAGCAGCAGCCACCACCTCCCAGCCTGTCCTGACTGTTCAACAGATCGAAACCATCTTCTTTAAAGTGCCTGAGCTCTACGAGATCCACAAAGAATTCTATGATAGCCTTCTACCCAGAGTGCAGCAGTGGAGTCACCACCAACGTGTGGGAGACCTTTTCCAAAAACAAGTGAGTAAAATTCTCTAAACAAACCCATTTAGGTTAAACACAACATAAAATTGAAATAGCCCCTATTTGCTTATTATCAGCAAATTGTAATCTGGCATTATTTTTTAAACTCCTCCCACCATATCCCCAGCTCCATTTTTAGTATGCACCACCATCTTTATCACCATAATCTTGATAGATAATGTCCTGTCCTCCTTTTTGTACATAAAATATGTCCTGCTTCGCTCTAAAGCAAACAGCATTTAATGCTGACTTTAAAAAAAAGACGACGTATATGTAATCAGAATCTGCTTTGAAAATCTGATTTAGAGTAAAGATTTTAATTCTGATCATATTGGAATGCAGCCGAAACGGCTGTCTAGTCTTCTTCCACTTTTTTTGTCCCATGAGGCTGAATTAGAATTAACATTTATCTCTAAATCAAGGAATCCTAAATGAATCATTTATGCCCCTAGAGCGACACCACACAGTCACGCAGTGTCTGGATGGCAGGAGCCTGTGTAACGTTGAAAATCACATCTCAATGCTGGCGTTTTTCACCCAGCCACTTGGGCAGATACTACAGTGTGTGCTTTGTGTCTCGAGGAGAGGCTATTAATAGTGCCATTCGAAGATTGTGTTCTCTATCTCTGGCACCCCCGTTCTTTTCCATTAAGTTCTCTCCTCACGTGACTCTGCTGACTGTTAGGGGGTCAGATAAATCCCTTCTCTGTCTGTCCGGCCAGCGCACTCAGGAGTCATATTCCACATTTATTTATCTTTCCATTTTCCCCTTCATTGTTCCCCACTTTAACAATCCCACGCTTAATAAATGGAAGCTACACTTGCCAAGTTGTGTTTTTTCCCAATAGGTGCTGGGCTTTCCTCAGACAGTCAGTTAGTCAGTCAGGCAGTCATTTTGTCCGGAGGCTATTTGTCACTGATCCCCCTCACCCTCTCCCGCATCTATTAATGAGAATCCGGAGGCAGGAGGCGAGGGAGTGCTCGAGGAGGCAGCCTCCCTAAAAAAACACTTGCTCGCAGCAGGAGAGACAAGAAGATGAATGAACGAGTGAGACATCGTCAAAGTCTGTGATAGAAATGTCACCTGCTGTTTGTGTTGTTTCTTCCTTCCCTACAGCTCATGTTGAGTAAGAAAACGCAATGCAAATCATGAGTAAAGTCGTTACGGGAGGCTGCATGTCAAAGGTGTTCGCTGTCCCGCTCAGCTGTAAGGAAGATGCTAATATTCCCGCTCACTTGCACTAAATGTTTTACGCCTGTCGCTGACACATGTATGTAAATTCTCTGGAGGCTGTTCTCCTAATAGCGAGAGTTTCTGACATTCCCATTTTTTCTGTGACCTACTTAAAGATCGTTAAATGCGCAGAGTGGAGGAACATGCTTTCATCTTCAGTTGGGCCTGGCATATGGTCATGTCATCATGAGGAAGTGTGTCGAAGCTGAGAGGATGTGAACACTGCTGTGATGAAGTCTCTGTCAAGCTGTCTCAACCAGCTGACGTATCTTCTTTTTAGTTTGTCTGTTGTGTTTTGATGCATCTCAACCTTCTCAGCTTTAGCACATGAATTCTCTTTATTTTGCGTAATGAATTTACGGACTGGTTACGTGTTATCTGAGTAAAGAATATCATCCTGTCAACACAACACTTGAGAGAGTTTATAGGCAAGTGCCATTTATTATAAGCAGCAC
>JAUMHR010000081.1:6191109-6209922 GCA_032361145.1 Enteromius fasciolatus
TCCCTGAAAATAATTGCACACCTCAGAACGTTCGTCAGCCAATCAGATTCAAGCATTCAACGGCCCCGTAGTATAATGGACTATAATAGTCTAACTTTGTAAACTCAATGTCATAAAGGTTCATGAGGATAGGCTGCCATATTAGTAGCAAATCTAACGTGTGAAAAGCATGGCACTCAGAAACTGTCACAGAAGGCGATGCAGCAACAGACCCCTAATCATCTGATACTGTGGACTTATGAAAGTACATCATTTTAGCTGTTTATATTTTAATGTGTTTAGCAACACTAAGTGATGCTCTGCCATTTACTGTAGTCTAGCTGTTTGTCTAGCCTAATTAAGAGACAATTTTTTGACACAGAAATAAATAAAACAGTCATTCAGAGAAGTTGTGTAACTTTTTTTTATGTTATACATAAGAGTTCTTAGATAAGTAGTTAGTTGTAGGTAGTTTAGAGCTTAAGGGGGCCCATGGCCACTGCTTGTGCATAGGGCCCAGATGATTGGTGCTACGCCAATGCTAACATGAACTAAAATGCAATATAAAAAATAATATAAAAAAACAATAATAGTATTGCAGCAAAATTATACTGTAGGAATTACATTAAATGAGATTAAACACCAAATTGCATGTAGTCAGAACAGGGTTAAACCACCCATTCTTGAATTCACAAAATACTTACCAGTTTGGTCAGTCCAATATGAACAGTAACACCGATGTGAGTATTGCAAACACTTAAGGCGTAACTGTATTTTGAGGAAGGCATTTGCTGATGCACATAAACAGAAATGACCATGATTAACCACCAGAGGGACATCTCCACTAAAAAACAGTCGCATCCAGGACATTTAAACCATTGCATGCATCTATCATATAGGTCAATTCCGCAGAATTCTTATATTCATTCTATTTTAGACAGATATCAGCGAAACAAATTAACAAAGCACTAAAGATTTCTGAAAGATGAGATAGGCTAACTGATAATGAGTATAATGTTAGAAAATGATGGATAAAGCTATGAATGAACAGTGCAATTACCTCAGTCTCCTTCTATTTGAAAATTTGTGATCTCACCCTCATGTGATTGCATGATGACATACGACATAATGTAATTGTAGATAACGGGGTTTCATCAGATTCATTATTTATTTAAAAGTACTTTTAAAACGTAAATATAAATAGTTAGCCTAGATTTGGATATTAATTTAAATATGCCATTCGTCAAGCTTATTAACACTGCTTGATTATTTAGTAACGTATGTATGTATGCATGCACGTTTAGCAAAATGTAGGCTACTTTTTAAATATAAATTGTTTATTAGCGTATATTGCTGGTCAGATTCAGCGTCTGCGCTCGCCACCTGAGTCACGCGAAAGCCGCATTACAGCGCGCTGCATCCCTCCACCCCTCAGAAAAACAACTCGGGGCCTAACTGCAGGGTTCTCTAAAACTTTCATACATGAGTCTTACTCCCGTCGCAAATCACTGTATTTATAAAGTATTACTGCCGGTCATTTCTGACAATATGCATGCCGTATGTCAATATTCTGCGTCCAGAAACAGGCATGTTTTTGAGCGCTCGGGGATTATTTCTTCTGCACAGTTGCGGATGGTGACAGCGCAGGGAGGGTTGTGAGGTGTTCAAGATGGCGGCGCCCTGTGGAGTGCAGTTGCTGTAACAGGTAAACAGGTTTATTAAACGATGTTTTTTGCGGTGATATTTTTACATCATATGCAGTGACAGTCGGAATGTTAGATTTGTTCGCTCCTCAGTATTTTACGTGCATTATGGAGTCTCTCGGGCGTTATTTCTGATTTGCACTAAGCTTGTCGATAATAAGGCTCTCTTGCCTGGGACTGTCAGTGTCAGTGAAATAACAGTTCTCAATGATTGTTACAACTTCGAATCGAATCTGAACAAATCTCCGCTTGCATACGCACGAGTTTAAGAGGAAAGTTGAAATGCACGGGGGAGTGTTTAATTTTGTTGGCGCATTTTTTTGGAGACAGTCCCGCAGATTCTGGCCATTGTTCTCTCGCGTTGTTTACGCCAGTGGTCATTTCAACACAGAGCTGCTGTCAGTGCATGCAGCCGAATCCACAACATTTATCTGCACATGTGTACACCGTTATCTTGCAGCATGCAGAGGCTAAAATACAGACATATGTTGTGGGATTTGCATGCTCTTGCGCGTTTTTAAACTGAAATCCTTTTGCAGTGAAATCTTGCAGTGCAGTCTCAAACATCGCCTTCTTTTGATTTTGTGCATGTAGGCATTTGTGCACTATGACTCTTATGTCTTATTTAAGATCTTACAGTTACTGTATATATTGTTATAGTAACTATATACATCTATATAGACGTACAAAAATAAAATTATATTATTTAAAAAAAAAAAACCCTGCACATTTGTGCCTCTTTGTATGTTTTAAGTGACATAAAATGAAAGATTTAAGACGCGAAACTCAGTTAAGCTTTGAAGAGCAAGAGGAAGGAAGACATGATTATGCACAACCTCTCTAAGGAATGAGTTTATATGGCCCTGACTGTGGCATATAAAGCTTCTTTGTGCTGTTAACTGCCCTGTTTTTCTAGTTGGCAGGCACAACCACAGTTCGTGTTGAGGTCGTCCAGAACTTCATCTTATTAGTGTTTTTTTCTCTCTGAATGTGATGCATGCTCTTTGTTTGTGAGCTACGATCATGAAGTTAATCTATTAACTTCTTTGTATCTACTGTGCTGAGTGATTTCCATTGAGAGGCCAGTTTGCCATCACCCTTCCCTAGATGGTTCTCACTTTGCACAAAGTTATCCTTAGAGCAGTGCTTTATGTTTCATAACAGCTGTTTGTTTGGTGGTCTCCAGCAAGGAGACAGCCTCCTTTTAGCAGTTGTTCATGTTGCATATCTGACGGTCCGTTTGAGGTGTTTGGTGACTCCTGTTACTGTCAAGATCAAGCTGTTTAGGATGCAGGTTTAGACCCAAATCCGAAGGAAGTTATTTGCTGTGAGGAGAAGGGGTGTGCAATATTGACAAAAAATAATATCTCAAGATTTTATCGATAACGATCATTTTTGAGTGTGTTATTGTGCTGGTATCTTAAGGACTGCCTGATGAATCTGTCTCATGAAGTTTTTAATGTGTTTTCTGTGTTCAGTTCATACTGATAGAAATTAATCTTTTGCAATAAGTTTAAACAGATTTTTACATTTTTATGGGCATTTTTACCTTTTATTAAGTCATTTTTTTCTAAAGGTGTCCATTATCTTTTGAGTTAAATTACTTTTAAACTGTGAACTAGTTTTAACTAATTCGTTAAATTAGTTTTAACAAAATAATTTCCGCAATGCAAAGGAAACACAGAAGCTGCATCTGAAGTGGCATTTAGGTGTATTTACACACTGTTTAATGCAGCACACAAATGCATAAATAATGGTTTGATATAATACACCTAAAACGTTGAATACTGATATTTGTATTAATTTAAATAATAATCAGATATTTTAATTGTGAAATGAAGGTAAGTCACTGTTAACAATTCAAATCATTGCAAATTATTTAAACGGTTGATTTAATTCAGGAACAAAGCAGCCTCATTGTTTAGAGACTGTGTTTGGGATAATTTTTTTGTTTTCAGAATAGCACATAAACAGCAAATATAGACATATGAGTTGTTGTGTAAAAAGAAAACATTTTTAGAGAAAAAGAATGTCTCTACATTTGAAATACATTAACTATATGAAGTGGTATAAATAAATGCATTTTCTGCTCCCATGTGTTGAATTTGTAATCTTTTGTGATCAATGTAGATGTATTTTAATAGACTGAATCATGCAGTAAAACAACACACTCTAAATGTGCACGCAGTACATTCTTGTATACGTCACATTTCTCTGTTCTCCTTGAATGAATTTTCTTTGACTAAAGCTATGCATTGACCTAATGTCGTCAGGCTGGTATGACAACTGCTGACTCTTGTTGTGTCTGTGCAAGAACAGGTCGCAACATGTGAATCTGTATGCTTCAGAATCTGGGTCTGAAACGGCCAACCCACATTGCCATGTTACTGAAGTTTGTAATAGTACATCATAATTCTGTGGCAATTTTCCAGCACATCTTGCAGTGTTTTACTCACTCTCGATTGGAAAGTTTACTTAAAGGCAGAAACTGCAGGATGTTCTCATGAATATTTCATCGAGACAGGTGTTTCTAGACGAGTGATGTAATTGCTCAAATGTGTCTTGCAGTGGTGCCTGGAGACTGTATCGACGGGTGGCCCAGGGACCCCTCCAGGCTGGACAGGACACGGGACGGCGTGAGAGTGACGTCTAAGAGTCCTTCCCCTCTCCCTTGACTGTTTTAGAGACACCCGCCTCTGAACCCTCCATACCATCATGTCCAGGGAACAGCTCAACGTGGGGGACCTGCTTCCTCTGCTGGAGACCTCTGACCTCCGTCAGCTGGATGAGATCAAGGGCCTTATCAATGAACACCTCAACACAGGTCAGGCTAAATACTGTTAGCAGAGGCAGCTACGAGAGCTACGTGTTTAAGCTTCTCAATGTTTGCTACAGGATCCGTATTATAATTCCCTGCAGTGTTCGATTGCATGACTGACGGTCCAAATCATGTTTTGCAGATCGAGGGTCCGTGCTGCTGAACGGCTTGGTGGACTATTTCCTAGAGACCAACTCCGCCCAGGCAGTGCACATCCTGTCCTCAGTGAGGGAGCCACACGATAAGGTGAACGATTTTACTGTTTTGTTTCTAAACTAAGTAGAGAAGAAAATGTGTGCGGTCTTTTATAGATCTTTTCAGTGCTTCTTTCTGTATTTCCTCTGAGGTTTTCTGTCAAATTAAAAGCATGATAGTATAACCTTTGAAAAAAATATTAGTAATGTAAGTTATGGATATACCATAATAACCATGTCCAAAAAAGTCTTGGTCTTCAAAGTAAAAGTAAATCAGCCTTTTAAAAGATAATTTTATGCAAATGCTTTACCTTACAAAATCCTCCCCAATCATTCTAGAATTATTAATGGTTTTATTAATGGTTAAAACCCCTTTTTTATTTTTTAATATCACAATATATTTCTCAATGTCAGTTTCATCCCTATACCTTGCAGTCCAGGTTAGTTCCCATCAATAATGCAAATATTACATACCCCACCTTTAAAAAGCGGAACTATTGAAGCGTGCGTGTAATATGCAACCAGCTTACATTCTTAGGGTAAAAAACACCTGTGAAATATAAACCAATTTAAGAAGCTTCATTTAAAGTCAGCATTAAACTAAAGCATATCAACACATCTTCAAGGAGGATTTCTCTTTTATTTCATTAATATTTAATAACAGCAATAAACGTCTAGGGCAGAGAATACATTATCGTCCGTTATGAGTCTTGTCTGCAATTTGACTCGTGTTTCCTGTCTGTCTCTCAGCACCTTTTTGATAAAATGAATGAATGCATGGCTAAAGCCCCCTGTCGCCTGCCCACTCTTACTCTTCTGGGGCACGTTGTCCGTAAGCAGCCGTCTTGGATCCACAAGATCGCTCGCTATCCGCTGCTGCTATCTCTCCTCAAATGCCTCAAGGTAAGCTGATAATGTGAAAGATTTCTCAGTTACGTCTCTTGGTGTTGTATCCTATAAATTTCAACATACATATGATGATTTGTGTTTTACAGACAGACACAGATGTTGTGGTTCTGATAACTGGAGTCCTTGTGCTCATCACACTATTACCCATGATTCCCCAAGCTGGCAAGCAGCATCTCTATGAATTTTTTGATATCTTTGGCCGTCTGGCTTCTTGGAACCTGAGAAACCCTGGTAAGAGTTATTAAGAATGCAAGTACTGTATGACTCAGTTATGCAATATTTTTATCCCTGAGGCATGTATTCAAAACCTCCGGATGGTTTTAGTCTCCCACAGAAATCCAAAAATATTGTGCGGCATCCTGTTACAAATGATCTGCAATAAGATGCCTCATAATATTTTTGGATAGTTAACTAGCTGTATGGTCAATCTCTGTTGACAGGACACGTCCCGGAGGTTTATCTTATCCACCTGCATGCAAGCGTCTACTCCCTCTTCCACCGGCTGTATGGGATGTATCCCTGCAATTTTGTGTCTTACTTGCGCTCCCATTACAGCATGAAGGAGAACATGGATACTTTTGAGGAGGTGGTCAAGGTGAGCTTTCAGTCATGTGGTTGCTTTCCCAGGATGTTTTCCAAATACATGATATTTAATGAAATTCAATTCGTAATAATTGTCCATAGAATAAAAGTGAAATATGGTCAGTAGTAGGGATACATGAACAATATATTGATTATCAGCCGATATTAGTTGATAGATAGGTATGTACGTACATACTGTACATAAAACATATTTAAACACGCTTATTTCCTCTATTACTTTTCAATTACCTTTTAAATTATGTGACGCCCAATAATTCTTATCACTAAAATGATTATTTAGCAAATCTCAAAATTAATTTTTCTTACTTATAATAATTTGATGCCACTTGTAGCATTTAAGCTGATGATGAAAACTGTGATTTTTGTTTTTATTGTTTTATTTTCAATTGCAAAAAGCAATTTTAAAATTTGCATTAGCCATAACATGGCACTTATTATCGGTATACCGTACCGATAATACCGATACAAATTTGGGGTGGTAACATTTTTAATGGTTTTGAAAGAAACGTAACCTGTGCTCAATAAGGCTGCATTTAATTGATAAATACAGCATACAGTAAAATACAGTATAAACAGTAATATTGTGAAATATTGTTACAATTTAAAGTAATTGAAAAAGGTTATGTATTTCAACGTGTAATGTTTCAAAGGTAGTGTATTTCAATGTTTTATTCCTGCAGCCATTACTCCAATCTTCAGAGTGACATGATGCCTTCAGAAATCATTCTAATATGCTGAGTTGGTGCTCAAGAAACGTTTCTTATTATTTATAATGTTGAAAACAGTTTTGCTGCTTTGATGAATAGAAAGTTTAAAATACTGCAAATGTCTTGACTGTTTTCATTTTTGATAACTTTTCAATGGTAGTGCATGTCAGAATTTTATTATGGGGGCTCATGACTAATGCCTACTTAGTGATGGTAATTAATTGATGGTGTTTATGTTGTATTTATGTCCGTGTAAATGTTTCAGCCCATGCTTGAACATGTCAGAATACATCCCGAATTAGTGACCGGAACCAAGGACCATGAACTAGACCCCAGTCGGTGAGGCAATACTTACTTATGTCACTTATTTAAATGCATGAACTACGAGTATTATGGGTGATATGAGTGTTATCTCTCTGTAGGTGGAAGAAGTTTGAAATCCACGATATCGTTATTGAGTGTGCCAAAGTCTCTCTGGACCCGAAGGAGGCGTCCTGTGAAGAGGGCTATGCCAGCATGCCTGAGCATTTCTGTGCTCATCTACAACAACGTCCGGCTGATTGCACTGCCAGCCCTTACGGCGACTTCCACAGTAGCTACGGTAACACTCTCATCCTATGATAATGACTTTTTTTAACCTCAGCATACAGCAGCACTTCTTAGTGTTTTTTTGCTATCTGAGAGATGGTGAAGGGCTATATAAATAGATTTATTATTTAGAAAAACTGCTTTTCTGCTAGCAACTGCAAGGTCACAAATTTACTTCCTAGGGAATGTGTGAAGTGATCAAATGTATACCTCATAAAATGTAATAGGAAATGAAGCTAGACAAGATAAAAACTGCAGTTCAGTTACGTGACACGTCCTATTTTCAGGCAAACTCTGTTTTTATAGCAGTGGCAGGATGTTTTTTTGTGAACATAATTTTTCTGTGCCTTTTCAGGAAGTTCTTCCTCGACTCATTTCTCAACCCCTCGTCAGCCTGTCGTCCCTCCCTTGACCCTGTCCTCTTTCTCAGGGAGTCAGCCCCCCTATCGCAGCCCTACTGGAACCCGTCGACAGGTGAGAGTTCACCAAACTGGGAAATCTACAGTACAGTTTTTAGTTTGCGGTACATAAGTTGTTTGCTTTAGCAGCTTTGTTGCAATACTGGAGCTTGTGTTAGGAACTTCCTGTTTGAATCCAGTGAATAGGTGTTCCGATCCGGGTTCGCGCACTAGTTTGTGCAACAGCACCAGTGCAGGAATCAGCGTCTGCTTCCCTCCTCCCTCTTGTTGTTTGTCAGCTTGTCAGCTGTTGTCCATAAATCACCCATCCCTGAACCCCTCCCTTCTCGCTGCACACCAGAGCTCCCCCTCCTTTTCCTACCATGAATCATCTCCTTGTTCTCTAGGCAGGCTGAGGAGCTGAGAGGAAAGGAGGGGAGAGGTGTTGAGTCTTTCCAGTGGGTGTGCAGGGCTTTAAAAAGAGAAAAACATGCCATCTCTTAGCTGACGCAGAAACGGTTGTCTTGGCAATGTGAATGACGCCGGAGCGCTTTCTCCAGGCCTGTCACCTCCCACGGTCAGGACCTTTATTCAGCTGAACCCTCTGCAGACTGAAAACAAACAGCGTTGCGTTTGTGTTCTAATGAGCACATTCGGTCCACTTGAGCCCATTTTTGTTGTGATTTGATAAATACTTTTTATTAGAGGTGCATTCATTTGGAAATTAGAGCCTGATGCAGATAATGGTTGTTTTACCTAGTGATCTGATTGCAAGTGTTTCTCAAAAACAACATCTCTCTAAAAGGAAAAAGTGCTTTTCAAGATCTTACAGAGGTTTCTCAAATCTTACTCTGGAGGTCCAATGCACTGCATTTAGCTCCAAGCCTGATAAAACTCACCTACCTGTGATTTTGTGACACACTGACTAACATGCTCAGTTGTGTTTTGATTAGGGTTAGAGCTGAACTATGCAGTGCATTGGACCTCCAGGGTAAGATTTGAAAAGCCCTGTTCTAGACGATGGTGTTAATATTAAAACAAGTATAGTCATTTATAGGGTTAGTTCACCCAAGAATTACTCATGGATATGGATAAAGCATAAATCTATTAAATGCCATCTGATAATCACTGGAGTCTGCATGAGCAGTCATGGGACTGATTTTGTGTGTGCTTGTGTTTATTTATAGAACTCCAGCTGTGAATTTAATGCCACATATGGCTTTAAGGATTCCCTCTGGAGCCCCTCCTCCCAGTGTGGCATGGCCACGCCCCCTTCCTCCCGTGGGATGTCCCCGAACCCGGAACTGTCCCAGAGTGCCTCTCACCTACCAACCCGCCTCTACAGCACACCTGGTGACTATACGGTCTATTCTTGTTCACAGACAGTATTGATTTTAGCTTGTTGGCACAGGAAGGTATCTGGGTCTCCATTTCCTAAGGTACTAATATGAATTTGGTTTTGTCATCTTCCCTGTGGCAGGTGGTAAAGGCACCCCGTCCTCTAGCACCCCTGCAGCCGCCTCACCTCCTCCAAGCCTCTCTGATGAGTTTCTCCCTGTGTCTCTGACTCGCAGTACCGCCAGTCCACCATGCAAGGTACTTCTGTGGAGGGTGACCTTTTGTGTGGACCAGTAGTATTCACTGAAGAGGGTAGTTCACCCAAAAATGCAAATTAAAAATAAAAATCAGCTTGGATTTTATTGTATGGACAAAAATAGTTCATTCTTTAATTTAAAACATTGTGGAATTTTAGTTTTTGAGTGAAATATCCTTTGTTAAAACAACTTCTTCAAAGTTTGAGACCTTTTTGCTTGTGTATAGTTTCACTATAAATTATTTTAACTTCAGGATGGTAGACCTTTAGACCACACCAAACCCATACTGGTCAGACAGGAGCCAGTCAGACAGGAGCCAGACAGAGAGCTGGAGAAAACTGGACCTGAAATCATCAATCACAGAGGTATGGTATATGTTAGAATCACTTAAAACACAAAAACAGTGTTTGGACATAACTAATAAAATAATAACTAATAGCCGGACATTAAACGAAATGTTAAATTCTCTTAAAAAGAATTATTATAAATAATTCTAAAATCTTTGGTGCGAAGCAGAAAAGGCAATATGGAAGTCGACACCGCAACTATAACAATAACTACACAGAGGAAAATCATACAATAATACAAACCTTAACAGTCAATCAGAATCCACCTGACTTTAAAAAGTTTGAGCATTTAAAGCATGCTAATAGTTAATTGAGTTTTGAGGTTACATTTTGTAAATCTGTTTGTAATTGCGAGTTTTCTCAGTTTCCACAGTTTATATCTAACAGGTTTGTCTTGGTTTCAAAAAATAATTTGAAACAAGTGGAAACAAGCTTGCTTAATATAGTCATTATTTTTTGTGTAAATGCACTTATGGATGAGTCATTCGTAATTCTAAAAAATTATTTGATCTGTCCCAGATGGGAGAGGTGAGAACATGCCCATGACCCTGACCGAGTTGTCTGTGTACATGAAGGAGCAAGAACAAATGAGGATCGAAAAAGAGCGAGAGGACGGTATGAAGTAACACTCAATGGTTGTGTAGCCTTTGCTGTATTTTGACACACTTCATACCAGTTGTGTCTTTTACTGACAGACTAACTAAACCATTAAGCTCTGGAAATATCCTTATATAACTTTCCATCTTTCATCCTCTCAGCTGCCATCACAGAGGAGCTTCTGAAGTTAACAGAGGAAAAGCGGGATTTAGCTGGCCTTCGTGGCTTTGACTCTCCATTCTTCAGCACCACAGAGACTCTGACCGGAACGCAAGAGAAACCCCTGCTCTCTTCTACCCTAGGCAGCTCGATTAGAGACTCCCACAACATGATCTCTACACCCGACAAGACCGAGATCACACCCGGGGACAGAGGCAGAGTCAGCAGGGGCCCATCTCAGGAGCATCCCTGGTCCTTCCAGCCAGTGTTCATGCCCATTGAACACCCAACACACAGCCACCTCCACCGGAGCCCCTCCGCAACAGAGGACGAGGCCCTTAAATACAGCTTTTGCTCCCCGAGCCCAAGCAAGCCGCCACCCCTGCCGTATGAGGCTTTGTTTGACCTGGCCCTGCCTCGGGCGGCCTCTCTCTTCGTGGGGAGCAAGACCTCAGAGATTGTGCAGCGAGTAGCCTTGGAGAGGATCCAGAGAGGTGATGTTGGCAAGCAAGGGGAGGAAGGGGGTGTTGAGGGCGCTGTGTCTGCCTCACCCTTGGAGGTGCTGGATCGCCTCGTGCAACAGGGCGGTGACGCCCATGACAAAGTGTTAAAGAGGTAAGCCTTTGCTTTCACTGTTAACTCTTGTTATTGCTTGTTGTCATGTAACTTGGTTGTTAAAGATCAGAGCTTATAATCAAAGGTTAAGGGTTCAAATCCAGCAAGGCATTAAAATGAGTTGTTCCTGTCTTAAGGCACTTAAAGGGAAAGCTCCCTCGAAAAATGAAGTTTTTAAAAAGGTTCACATACACACGACAACTTTTTCAAAATGATTTGAGTTTACGCACATCCACAAAAATTTTAATGTGTAATATGGGGGAGGATAAACCTTTTTTTTCGTGTTTCTCACTCATAAATACACTCACTCAGAACTCTTAATAATGATATATACTCCACACAAAGGGTGCATTAGTAACATGCTAACAACTATCGAGAGCATCTTAACCAACACATAGCAAGAAGCTGTCAACCAAACGAAACACCTTAACAACATAACAGACCAACAACCACCTTAAAACACTTTAGCAGTAATCTGCAAAGACCACATCACAATCAAGCAGCAACTTAATAACAAGCTCTCAGACCTCCTTTCTTTGTGATGAAGTGAGTGTTGTGTGAGGTTTACACACAACAAGAATAACTTGTTTTCTTTAGAAAATGTAGACAGTTTAGTTTACTTTTCAGTTTCTGAGCTTGAAGACCTGCTAATAGGCTACTACCCTTACAAAATTAACCATGGTGTCATTGTACAGTAGTAGAAGTGTCGTAACCGTTTATATAACCACAGTTTCATTACAAATACCATGGCTAAACTGTGGTTAGTGTGGCAAAACTATGTTTAATTTATGGCTGCAAAGCTTTTTTTAGCTTTAGTAAAACCACGTGTTGCTCTGAGGCTCTTCTAGGAAGAGCTGGGTTAGACTAGTTGCAGATTTGCCCACTAACTCGCTATAACACTGAAACAACTGTCTGCATTGTCCTGTGTCACAACCACTGCCCCGCAAATCAGTCCACAGTGCAACAGCAGAGCCTGTGTTAACAGAACACAATCCGAGCAATCTTTCTCCTGTCCTGCACAGGCCTTACTAGTAGACACGTAATTGAGTTGGGTTACTGGGCTCACACAAATTGAGGTGTTTTGGCTCTGGTCAGAGAGGGTTCTGTGTGGAAAGGCTGCCTCTGCCAGAAAAGCAGTGTGTCTGAAATTATTGTTGAATTGCTGCTGACCTTGTTGATCCTGTGTTTTCTCCCTTGCTTTTCTTCCAACATTTCCACAATCGCTCTCAGATTGCCCCTGCCAAGCAAGTCAGCTGACTGGACACACTTTGGAGGTAAACAACATTACACGAGCACACATTCACTACGTGTGGAAAAGTAGTTCTTTCGGAGTATTTAAAGGATCATGAAAAGAATATGGCACCCGCCCACTTGACTTTGTTACTTCTGGAAAGAATGAAAATATATATTAAAGAACAGAGTCCACCGTTACATTGAGACATTTCTCAAAATACCTTCTTTTATGTTCCACAGAAGAAAGAAATACGTGAGCTTGACGAATATGATTATGACAGAATATAATTATTTTTTTTGTTGTGTGAACTTTAAGTAATTGTTTCCATTTAAAACCTCATATGTTGGTGGTCATGATGTGATTAGTTAATTTATACACACCCCTATTATCAGATACTTTCGGTTGTGCAATAAATTAATCATAGATGACAAATATATATTATATATATATATATAATTCGCAGCAGCTTCATGTTAATAAATGGCAAAATAACAGAATCTGATGTCTATAGCAAATTTAAATTCTGCTATAAAGGAGCTCTAAGAAAGACTGTCATTATTCAGCTAAATAATTAAACAGGGAAAATAATTCATATTTTGCTTAAAAACAGCTACTTTTAAAATGAAGAAAGATGTACTTGCTGGCAGAATGATAAACTGTAAAATAAATCAATCACTTTAATGCTTAAAGGTATACCTTTTCATACCCAATACCGTGTGTTTGTTTGTTTTTTAATGATATAAATTTTTCATATACCCCAATACCGGTGAGTGTATGCGTACAAATGACCTAATGTCACCAACAAAGAGGAACTTCTTCCAAAAAGAGGAGCCATGTCGGTTGTGTAGAAATACTTCGACTTTAAAAAAATATCTGAAGTTGATCAAACAACCATCATGTGTAAATGTTGCATGGAAAAACATTGGGAAAAAACCCGGTCTCGAAAGACAACACGGAGGCTGCAATACCAAAATACTATGGGCACAGGATGTTCACCACAACAAAAACAAACTTCGGTCAACAAATCGGCAAGAAGAGGTGGGGTTTAATGCGCGCAAACAAACTTATTCGCCTCTTCTTGCCGTTTGGTTGGTGTTTGTTTGGGTATTGCAGCCTCTGTGCTGACTTCCCCCCCCCCCCCCCGCCCCACAGAGCACCTTTAAGACTGACAAAGCTCTTACTATTTGAGTTATCTGAGGATCTTTAATTTCTTATGCGCAGGTACTGCTCCTCTGGATGAGCTGCACACACTGCGCAGTCAGCTGCTTCTTTTGCACAATCAGCTCCTGTACGAGCGCTACAAACGAGAGCAGCACGCCGTACGCAACCGACGTCTGCTTCGCCGAATCATCAATGCTACCGCACTCGAGGAGCAGAATAACGCCATGGTAACCTCAGCTCAGAGACAGCATTCAGTTAGAGTCAAGGCTACCGGATAATCACATTGACCACTAGAGGGCGGTAGAAACCAATGCAGTTGACTTTATAGATGGATGTGTGTGTGTTTGTTTGTACAGAAGGACCAGCTGAACCTGCAGAGTGTGGATATCATGTCTTTGAGAGAGAGCCTGCAGGTAGAGCAGCAGAGATACCGGCAGCTCTGGGACGACCGAGAGACTGTAGTTACACGCCTGCACAGCCAGATACGCCAACTACAACAGGCCAGAGATGACTACTACACCAAAAACCAGGAGTTACAGGTGCTAATCAATTTAGTAATTTTTCAGAGCTGTAACCTTGATGCTGTAGTGAATGTTAAAAAAAGTCAAATCTGCGATGTAGTGGCATTTATTATGCACCTGTGATCCTTCAGAGTAAACTACAGGAATGCCAGAAGCGAATAGCTGAGATGGAGGCGGAGCTTCAGAAGGCGAACAACAAGGTGTGCCACACAGGACACCTGTTAAATCAGCTCACTGCCAAGGTAAAAACCATCATCCTCTGTCTCGTATCTTATAGTCCATTTGTGTCTGTTTTCCGAAGTAAATTATCATTTTTTTAGTTTAGTGAATTTAAGTGAATGGTCCCTTTAAAGCTTTTGCGCCTATGTCATAGTAACCGTCCCATAATTTGTCATTTTTTTCAGTTGTCATCAAGTGAAAGTATTCAGCAGCAGTTGAGTTTTCTAAATAAGCAGCTGCTGCTACTAGGAGAAGCCCATAAACTGTGTGTTCAAGAGCTGCATCAGGCCGGACCAGATGCTAGCAAGGTAAAAAGCAAAGGAACATGAAATCCAGACTTTCATTTTTGCCTTAAGTACAATTTATGCCATATTCCTCCCTGTCCATTTCTTGTAGGAGGTGCAGATGCTGCAGACATCCTGGGGGAAGGAGACGGAGCGTCTAAAGCACAATCTGTTACTCCAGAGCCAGAAGCTGGATGCTGCTCAGCAGAGAGTGGCAGAGCTAGAAACTCAACTCGCTAAGAAAGAGCACCTAATCGCAGAACAAAAGAAGTTTCTAGAAGATGTCAAAGCTCAGGCTAAGTATGATCTGTTTGATCTGCATTTATTGATATTTTAAAACAAAGCGTCCCCTCAGTTTTCTGTATAATATACTTTCTTGCTTAAGTCCATCATTTCACAGTGTCTCACAATCTTGCTTATTTGCCTTCTAATCAGAGGGGAACTGCTGGCCTCCGAGAGTAGATATCAGGCACAGAGGCAGGTAACACTAGCTCTGCAGACTGAGCTTCTGCAGCTCTACAGCAGGCTGGAAACAGAAGACTCCTCTGCCACTGCTTCAGCCTTACCGGCAGAGGGCGCCACTGAACCCCGCAGTTCCTCAGAGCCCAGGTAAACATAAAGAAACTGTTATTCAGCTCAGCATGCTACTACTTTTGTGTTTTTATGAGTTCATGATAGTAGTTTGTGCTGTTGGCTCTTTCCATGAATTGGGTACCATGTTAGACTTTAGTTAGTTTTTTCTGTTGGATTAATAATTAATTTTTTTTTTTTTCTAATTTTATTTATATATAATGGTTAATTGCTCTTAATCACAAAAAATATTTTAATGAAAATATTTAAATGCATTTACATGTCTATATTTGTATGCAAATTTTTTAGAAATATATTTCTCTGAAATACATACATGCATGTGTATATATAAATAATAAATCTATACTGTATTCTATAAATACACACAAATGTTATGATTTCAAATTAACATATTATTTTGACTGGTGCTGTATAGGTGTATGATTTAACTTAAATTAAGCTGTTTAAATATTTCATGCTTTTACTGTTTGTCATGTTCTATTAATTTGATGTTATAGCTATATGAATAACTTTAGCTTTTTCCCTTAATTGCTTAAAAAAACAAAAAATAATAAGACACTGTTTTTATGGCTTGTTTTGTTGTGTCTTACGTTATTATCATGCATTCCTCTCTGTCTTTTTTTATTATAATTTTTTTTTAATATACATAAAGTTCTTAAATTCTTTTCTGGTTGTTTCTGATGTCACAGTGTCATAGTGGTGGATGGTGCCGTAAAAACAGCCACCAAAGAAGATGGCAAGCCACCTCAGTCTCCACATGGCAATGGCAGCACTTTTTCGCCAGCTCAGCGCAAGGTCAGCTCCTCCCCGGCCAACTCTGTAAATGGCAATCGAGACACTCCCCCACCTGTCCTAGTGGAACCGCCTCCTCACCGTCCTCATTCCCCGCTGGGACCCCCAGGACCAGTGGTCCCTTCTGACACCCCACTCACTGTAGGCTCCTACCCCAGTGCCAAGAGCTTTCTGGGTATGCGTGCAAGAGAGCTCTTCCGTAACAAAAGCGAGAGCCAGTGCGACGAGGATGAAGCCCTGCCTCCACGTCTCACTGGCCTATCACAGGGCTTGAAAACTGAGCTCTGCGTGGAGCCGAGAGCGAAGAGTACATCCAGCACCACAGCTGCTCAGAGCTTCACGTTCATCACATCTGCTAAAGAAACCCAACCTGATGCTCAGAGAGCCAAAAACCGAGACACGTTCGGCTCAAGATGCCCAGAGAGGCCCAGGCAGCAACCGTTAAGGATCATGGACTATAACGAAAGTCATCAGGAGCACAGCTAAAGTTATGGAAAAATGGTAAAAAGAGAGCGAGTTAGAGGATGGAGAGATGCGCGAATTTAGATTATTAGAGCGAAAGGCAAGACTCTTTCAACTTTCAGTGTTATCTGTCCCATTTCCACAAGCCGACAACAGGATTTGGAGCTAATAAATCGGTAAAACCCTCACTAAGATGGGACAAGTGAAAAGAAAAGACTAAACCGACATATATGTGGAAGTGGTCACAAAATGTCTTTTAGTAACCCCACTGCGTTGTTAACCAGAAATGTCACCGCTGCGTATTTTATTTGTTGTTTTTTGCTAATTTATCTGCTCCCTTTAACCAAGTAACTGTTGCAGCACGTGGAAACGTTGCGTTTAGGTTGATCGAAGCAATATAAGTTGATTCATTTGTAGTAATGGTACAATGCTTACACCGTCACAGCTCACCCGCACAGAGCTGAAGTGTGTGTTTGGATGCCAGCAGGTGGATGGTCGGTCGGTTGAATGGTTGTCTTGTGCCAAGCAGAAGTCAGTGTTTCTTTTAAAACCACCCGGTTTTACCTTTCAGACATGTCAAGTGCATTTCTGATGTGCTCGGATCATGTTTATCTTTATGTTTGTGTGTTGAAAGCGATGGCCTGTATCCCAGACTTGTTTTTGGGTTAAATTGCACTGTAAGTTGTTACTGATTACGGGGAAAAAAAATCCGTAGACTAGAAAAAATCTGGATCTGAGAAATGATGCAGAGAGAAAGGTTCGACATGTTTTTTTTAAATATTTTTTTAATTATTTATTTCTCATCCTCTTCTTCTTCTTTAGCTTTTCAAGTATTACCAGTGCTTTTAAAAGTTGTAAAGCAACGTAAACGAACAACAGCCATAGATTCCTGATCATTACCCACGACTAGTCAAAACCTACGAATCCTATCCTTCAGTAATCTCTAGAAAACATCTAGTTACCATTTTGAAGCCTTATCCTAATAATAAATATGTCTAATAAATAAGTCCAACATCAGTCAAGTAATTCGCTTTGACGATACTAACCTTCAGTCTCAAGCTCAGTCATCATACTTTGCTCAAAATGCAGCAAGTCAGGATAATAGTATGAATGATGTGTCTTTTACCCTCTCGCTTTAGCGTACTTCAGTGGATATTATTACCAAGTTTGATTTCTCTGTGCCAAATACTCGATAAGACAGTGGCAGTATTCTGTAGAGCTTAAATGTACTGGTTTGTGTTCTTATTCAAGCACATATATTCTTAAGACTACCACACATCAGTTTGAGGGGGTAACTATAAGACTTGATTTTGAGGAGCTGAAAGTATGCGGACTGTAGCAATGAGAGCTGTACGATGCCAAGTAGACAGTGTAAAATATCTCCAAATTTCTACAAAATGGCCAAGTTGATAGTCATTGCGGATGGGGCGGTCATATGCAAATTGTTCCCAAATCCTGTTGTCTTCTTGAAGTCTCTGCTGTTCCTTCTGCCTTGCTATCTAGAGCATGTACAACAATCCTCTTTTAATGCCAACAACAGGAACTATGACTTAACAAGGTACAATCAGCGTGGAATGAAAGGAAGGTATGAATCCGAGCTCCTTTGCCGGAGATGAAAGTTCTGGGGTTTGTTGGGGGAGGAAAGGCAGGGTCGGTTGGAAAAGGTTCTTGAAGCAGTTGCTTGTGTTAACTGTGAATGACAAAAATAAAATCGTCTTCAATGTTTTGCACTACAGATTTGGGGTTGTCTCGATTATTTTCCTCCTTGATTAGTTTCCATTTGATGTCCGGAATGGAAATGAAACTTTGAGGCCACATCCAGACAATTTGAGGCCTACAAGATATGCTGGCAAGAAAACATCATTCCCGTGGCTGCCAGATGTAATTATTTGAAGCTGAGTTAAATGGGTAATACTTGTTGAGAACAATTACCATTTTAAGTTTTTTTTAGGTATATGATAATTATTTGCGCACGTGTAAGACACTTAGTATGAATTTCATTCCATTTTTGTTTTAAGCTTTCAATTTTATTTCGGGTTTTGTTAAGAGTTTAGTGAAGCATATTAAAATGATATATATATATATATATATTATGTGTATATATTATGTATATATTTATATATATATATATATATATATAATGTGTGTGTGTGTGTATATATCTATATATATATATATATATATATATATATATACATTAAAATTCAGACTACTATATTATATATATATATATGTATATAATATATTTATGTGTGTATATATATGCGTGTGTATGTGTGCGTGTATATATATATATATATATAGATGTTTTCTAGAGATTACTGAAGGATAGGATTA
>JAUMHR010000081.1:6228629-6244084 GCA_032361145.1 Enteromius fasciolatus
GCTGTGACGACCAGGTACTATTGTGGAGGTACAGGTACAACTTTTACACAGTGGAAAACCAAACAGAGCCGAGTCGAGCCGAGTCGAGTCGAGCCGAGCCGAGGCGAGCTGGTACTGTGTAGTGGAAAAGCGCCATTAGTGGTCGAGCAGCTGTAATGACAACAATGTCTCAAAAGTAATCCCAGTGCTCTGTGTTTGATGTAAGACTGAACATAAGAGTCTTCATTTTCACCCATCATCTCAACCACAGAGGACGCAGTGGATTGTTTTCTCAAAATAATGCACCTATAAAACTACCTAAACTACCTAAATAAATTTGTCTTTTATAAATTTTGTAAATTATTTAATTCCATACTGCATTGTGATTGTCATGTCTTTATAGTGCTTAGCTAACATTTTAACCCTATTTGTTTCGTCCCACTTTCAGGGGCACCCAAAACCAAAATTACATCTTGCTGAAAGGTGCCCTTTATTATAATATAAAATGTGATTGGTGCTTGCTTCTGGAAAACTGGCCATCTTAGAGTTCACCCAAAATGAAAATTTACTGTAAATGTACACACTTTCATGCCACACAGGATAAGTTTGTTTATTTATCGTAACCAATTTGAAGAAATCTACCATAACATCACTTGCTTCCCAACTCTCTGCTGTGAATGGGTGCCATCAGAATGAGACCACATAGCTGATAAAAACATTACAAAGCTCTCTAAGTAATGCACACTACTCCAGTCAATTAATTAATGTCTTGTGAAGCAAAAAGCTGTATCATCTTGTGTATATGCTGTAAGCAACAGTCGGTAGCTGAAAAGTAAAACTTAACATACAAATAACATGAATGTGTCTTCTTTCTTAGTTACAAATGGCATAAGAGGTTTGTCTTCAATGTTAGTGTTTTTTTTATAATTATTATTACATTATTTGACATTTTTGCTGTGATACGTCAGCTACCCCAGTACATGCTAAAACATGATAAATGATGTGCTTTAACAAAACAGCCATTTCATTATTATTATAATTATTATATAAGATATGTCATGCATTAGTGTGCGACCTGCTAAGGTTTGCATTATAGATACTGCATTAGTTGGAAGGTAGGTGAAGAGCTGGAGGAGAGGTAAACTGTTAAAGATCAAAGTTAAAAACAAAAGCAAATTTCAAACGAGCCTCTGGAGCTTGGCAACAAACTTTTCGGTCCTCTGATAATACTTAGATCTATAAATGTTTCCTTTATTTATTTACTTATTTATTTTTAAAATTATTCATTGCAATAATAATTTGGGCCTAACAAGCACTTGTGGGAGACGGCTTTCTTTCGCATCTTTCTTTCACTGCACTATAGTGCGAGGAGCTGTGGGATTTAGGGAACTATTAGAGAGAATTTTTTTTATTTGTAGCTAATGAATGCTATGCATGCTATTTTTTGCTCTTTTTGAATGCTTGTTTGCGGTAACTGGAGATGGAATGTAGTGTCAGAGAATTACAGGCTATTTCTTTTGATTTAACCCCTTCTACTTATTTCTAACACACTATATCCCAATGCTTTAATTGGTACCTGTCTTTTGATTAGTTTGCTAATAATATATATGTTTTTGGCAAAAATTATGCATTCTAATTTTTGTGGTTTTACTACTTCCTTTTCCTATTACTTCCTTTGGGAATTTCACGCTAATGCCTAATTCACATTCTCACAGCAAACTACTAACTTACATGAAAGTGCATGCCATTTCTAGTTTGTAAATGTTGAATCGAAATTCCACTTGTGGCATTGTGTCAGTTTACAAGTGCACAGTGACCTCGTGTCATCTGAATAGCATTGTCCCAGTCATCTGTGCTTTCTGAAAAGTTTGGCGGTGACCGGAGTCCACCCACAACAATAAGGTCAGACTGTTGTTTCAGTGTTAACTTTCAGACGTTAAAAAGACTTGTGCATGAAGACAACTCTGTGAACGTGGGCTGATAATGACCTCCCTGCTGAATCCAGAGCAGCGTTCCCCAGATGCACCGCTGAGCAGTGCTCAGAGACTTTGATGTTTGCAACGATGCATCTCTCTTTGTAAATAAGTACGTTATTGAGAGACTGAACGCTGTTGTTATCCGTTCCTACTGTATACAGGCCGTATGCATGTTGAATGTTTGAATATTAGCGGTGGTTGGTTTTCCCTTTTTTAGACATCCCAGAGGCTTCGATCTCAAGTGTGGTCAAGTATAGGAAGTCTCATCTCATCTACTATGATTGCCCTTGGCTGGTAAGAGGAGAAGCGAAAACAAAGATGTCACTTTGAATCTACATTGACAGCCCAGCTGTTATCAAAAGCGTCAATTTCTGTATGCAAACAGTTTGGTAGCCATTTCAAAATATGACTGAATGTCAACCCAATGCATTTCCTTATGTATTAGATTCTTTTTAGATATAATTACTTAAATCTAATGACTTTTACAACTTATTGCATTGTGTTCAGGGTTCCTGTGTTTGTTATCGCAAATGATTGTTTACCAGATCCAGACTGCTTTTTAGGAGTTGCCGTGTGAAGGTTAAGGCTTTTGGGAGCCCCTCCCCTCAACCCCAAGTGTTTGACAGCCCACCTGAGCACTGTGCATGGCCTGCCCAAGGCAAGACCACAGGCGACGTATCTCTCCTGTGGGCCTCCTTCAGGATCCTCCATACCTCACATAGCCCATTATAGCACCCCTGCACCCCTCTCCCCTTCCCACCGTCTGCTTGTAGAAGGGATGGAGAAGATTTATTTGAGGGTGTCCTCAGGCATCCAGGTTTTCAGATGCCACCCCGTGCCACCGCCGCAACGGTAAATGACTATTTTTGGAGTGCAAATCTCAACTATGTGACTTTCCGCTCCCTGCGCTAATGCACCATGACTGCTGGGCTTTCTAAGGGAGGTATGAGGGAGGAAGACGGGGAGGGACGGTGTACCTTTGGTTAACTGCAAGACACGTATACCAGACTGCCGCTTTTCCACCATCCGCCCCACTACATTTCTTGCTGTGTTTTTTTTCTCTCTGTCTTTGTGTCTGAGTCTTGGCTATCAACATTAATGAGACATTCTTCAGCTGGCCGGATTCACAAAGGAAAGGTGAGGAGGAAACAATATGGTATTCTGGAAGCTCTCTGACTTTCTGCCTATTTGAGTCTTTTTGATATAAATGAAACCCGGAGAGCAGGACGGACACTGCATATGAAACAGGCCCCTGCATCGTTTGCCCAGTAGAAATATCAGGAGAGAGCAAAACTGTGTATGAATCGTGTTGTGCATGCACTTTGCTAATGCGAGGTTCCAGAGTTGGCGGAACTGCGGTAATAGTTCAATTCATAATTAATCGTATCTGATTTGCCTGATTGCCTTTTAGCAGTAAGGGATTAACTATATCAGCGATAAGATAAAAAAAAAAAACTGTTAAGTATTCATGATCCTTGATAGAACTATAAACGGCAAAAAGCCATCTCCTTGAATATTGATTATCGCTAATTAAAAATTCATTTTGGTAAGGAAGTAGTCAGTCTCTCAACCTCCTCAATATTTTCGCCTACTTAACGTTGTCTCTTCACTTGCGATTCAAGCTAGCAATTAGAAACGAAGAGCTTAACAAGGCACTCATTAGTTTTAGTATGAATATTTGTGTAAAAGGGGGGCAGCGGTTTTATTTCTTCAAAGTGATGCAAACAAAAGTGTCAGAGATATATCGTTGCTATAAGATTGTGCTAGGTAAAATTTAACTTCTTATCTATGGACAGGATCTGTACTGTCAATAACCCCTGAAAATTTTGCCTTGTCCTTCAGTTTAAAAAAAACACAAATGAAAAACATGTTTACAGTAATACTTAATATGGATGCCTAGCGGGCAAGTGTGCAGCACTGCGAATAAATAAAATATGCAACTGTAACACTGTTTTGAAAGAGTAACCAAAGCACTTTAGCACATTACACATGTTAGCATTAGACTGGTGTGAAAGAACGGCTTACCGACCTTGCCTGTGCAAAGCTATATCAAATATTTACGCTCAAAAAAAGTAAACCCAGTTGCTTTCATTTAGCATCATGGAAATGATGTAACGGTCCGTAAAGCACTGTTTACATCAAGCATCTAAATTCATACAAATAGAGAAGCAGTCCTACCTAAAAAGAGACAGCTTTATGAAGCAAAGAAATGTTTTTGCTGCAGAAAAAGTGCTTTTAAAAAAGAGGAGTTATGCATTTCTGAAGTTAAACTCAGTGAAACACTGGTCTGACGGAGTAGATGAAATTAGTTGTATTTATCCTGAAATATTCCTTTAGATCGATTGGTCATAGATTAAGTAATTATTGCTGCTAGTGGTCACTGTTCTATGATTAAAATCATATCAACATTTTTATGTTCCTTTATTTTATTGCTTGCAACAAATATGTACATAAAGACATTTTCTAAAGTAATCATTAAAGTGAATTCTCTCATTTACTTACCCTTGTGTAATTACTAGTTTAAAAGTCTTTGAAAAGCTGCCGTAGCTGCTGTGTAAAGTCGAAAGTGGTAAACTGGAACAGAGGAAACTTTTCCTCCAAGCTTTGCCCTTTAGAAGACAGATTAGTCGCCATACTCTTCACGACTCTGGATAAGTCAGCAAGCTTTATCGCAGACTGTGGTTTATCCAGCAGTGCTTAAAGTCAAGTTGTTTACATGCAGTTTATATTATAGATTTACTATATCTGTCATAAAACAGGTGTAAGCTGGACCATTAGAGAAGTTTCTGCTGGATATACCTCTCTCTATGAATGGCAAGTGATTTTTCTTTCCACGCTGATGGTGAAGGTACTGCACTACATGAACACAGCCAATCAGGAGATATTTTATACATAATGTGGTCATGTGGAGTGGAATTTTGGACTGGTGATATTTCATTGTGGGTGGGGCTACCCATCGAATCATGTGAAGCATTAAAATGATTAGGTACGATAAGACAAATCATGTTTTATTATCTTAAATCAGTTATAATTTGTTCAGATGTATTAAGGCATGGCACCTAAGTGTCGTCCTAATATAGCACAGGCAGCATCATGGGACTTCCTGCCTACTTGTGTCACATTAGATTACTCAATCTGCCTCAGTCTTTTGGAAATGTTTTGTTCTGCTGTTTTAACCGAGCTGAAAACTTCTGCTCATATATAGGCAACAATTGTTCAACCCTTCTGAAACATGTGACACTAACATAGTAATGGCTGGTGATTCTGATTTGCCATCACAGGAATGAATTACACTTTAAAGGAACCGTATGTAAGAAATTTATTGTAATAATCATAAAATGTTCAACAGGCTTTAAGAAAACATGTTAATTAAAAGTACTCATATCGCTGACAGCAGTAGTACAGCCTGGATATTTAAAAAGCGCAGTTGCAGCCCTCAACTGATGTTTATGTTGTCATGTTTTGTTTTGGTCTGAAGCGCCACCCTCCATCTATCTCCCAATCACCAAGTCAGTAGTGTTTCGGCATCCAGGTTGCCTGCTTGGCAGATAATACAGTGCATTTCATTTAATTCATTGCCATGTGCGTTCGTTCCTGTTGGTGTCGTCAGTCATGGCAACCTGAGTGTGCGTCAAGATGTCAATTCTACATACGGTTTCTTTAAAATAGATACAAATAGCGATACTTTTGTATCATTTCGCAAGTGTTTTTTTTTTTAAGTAGTTACATATCAGCTGAAAAAATAAACTGGATTTTTTTATATAGATAAAGCTTTCTCTCTTTGAAAAAAAACAAAACAATCCCTACTGATCACATATAGCAACATCACATTGACAACACAGTAATTTCATATTCGAAGCCAGTTAAAAAGTATGTTTGCCAGAGTTAGAATATAGTCAATCTGGATGCATGTATTCACTTTTATCAGGGCCTCTTTGTTTGGCTCATTGCTCTCGCTTTCTGTATTAATGAGTGTGTTTTGCTCTGTGCATTTGCTGCTGTTTGGATTTGTTTGTCTCAGTTTGTTAGGGGTTTAAAAGGCTAGAAATAGCTCCCCCCCACCCCCGATGCAACCAAATATGGCCAAACACGCTGCCAACCAGGATATTGTTTTTCCTCATGACTGTTCTAGTTTATGAGAACTTGTTCCCACACCTCAAAGCGTTTGCTAAGGTCTGCTAATTGACTGTAATGCCTAATGTTGGCTTGAGAGCCAGCTAGCGTCAACTTGGACAGTGTACATGCAATTATAGTGGCTAACATGGCTAACACTGGTCACAACTGGTGTCTTAGCACTTAATTAGTTCTCTCTTTGCAAAATTGTGGCCCGCTTAGCATCTTCAACTGAGAGTAAACAGACTTAAGAGGTCCTGAAGGAGGCCAGAGACTTTATGCTTCCACGGGGATGCAGGAATAACGTACCGCAAAAACCCAAGGGGGCTGCTGATGAAATAATAATGTGTCGGGTATGAGCACACAGCAGAAATTTGCACATGAAAATCTTTGTGTCTTATACGCCGCCTATGACGATTCTTTGTGAAAAGTTAACATGCAAATAGACCCCCCTTGTCTTCTGTCCTTTGAGAGCAGTAGGCCCATTGTCTGGATTATGTTATAGTTTATTTTGTTTATTTCTAAAACAATTAAAGCAGTTGATTTTGCATTTCGTAATTTGTCTTTCAGGAGAATTTCTCTAATGTAGTCTGTTTGAAGATGCTCCAAAGATGGGATCTCAAGTAGAGATCTCAAAAGAAGGTACATACTTTGTGCACCAAAAAGATAGTGGTAAAAATCATAGTGTGACTAATTGCAATTCATCTAATCAGGAATTCTGTGCATGCCTGTGTTTATGTTTCATTAAAATAATTTCATGCTGATTTTCTTTGAGGATTTTAAGTGCAAATGCCGGAATATGTACTGCACATGGCCCTATTCTGACCTCAACCCAATGTTTTGGCCTTACCCGTTACCAAAAATATACCTAAAAAAAGTAAGTTTTGTGATTCTTGTATCAACTCACACTCGTGTTGTTGCAAATCCCACTTTCTTCTTTGGAGCACAAAAGTTGAATGTAACTACAATGAAAATCAATAGGCTCTAAAACAGATCTATACATGCAAATTGTTTACTTTAAGTAGTGTCTATTGTTTTGAATGAATGATTTTGACCCCTTGTGACTAAAATCCTAGCAAATTCAAAGGGTTCACATACTTTTGGCCCCTGCATTGCAGTTATTTCTACCGAGACGTAATGCAGGTTATAGAGTTTTGTTCTACACTGACTTGAGGTGGAACTAATGTTCCATTGACATTAGAGAAACCCAGTTCCTGTGGTTGGCTGTTTTTGACCAATCAGCATCTTCTATTCACACTCAAAGCTCTTGTTCACCCTTTTGCTTAATGCATTCTCACCCATGGGCCACCCTCTGTTCTTTTTCTTTCCTTCGAATGTCACTGCGCCTTCCCAGTGCATTCTAAGGCCTTTCACAATGAAAGAGGTATGAGAACGAAAGCGCAAGAGAGAGAGAGAGAAAGAGAGAGACATGTCAGCTTGCGCCCTCAGTCACGGCCGGTTAGTTAAAGCAAATGCCGTTGGCCTCCAGAGAGAGTGCGGGCCGGCCGAGGGTGCCAATCACAGCTGTACCGGGGGCTTTCCTGTGTTCCGTTCGCCGCGAGCTATTTTTTATTAATTTAATAAACATCCCGCAGAGAGTGGTGAGCTTCAGCCACCGACAGCAGCGCTGCTCAAGTCCTAATGAGAGGAGCTTACTTTAACCCGACACACATAAAGGAGACAACTGCAACAAACGTACCCACACAACCTTTGACAGACACAAACAGACTCTTTAACATCTCGAATAGCTGAATGATGTGGGACGGGACACACTCAGTCTTATTTATTTATCTAATACTCACTCATTAGTATGCTGAGATTGGCAGGCACTTTGCAGGGGCCAACAGAGAACACCTTGCAGTTGAAAAATAATGATGAGCTTACTTTAAAAGCGGCTTCTTCCGGCCCAGCGTGGACGGTAGTGGCAACGGGAGTCATTAAACATGCCCTCTTCCTCTCAGCTTATGAGTATACACACAGCAACATGGTTAAAAAACACTCTAACCATTACCATAATGCCTGGATAACGGGGACAAGAGAGTCTAGATGTCAAACACTGGAAAGTGTAAATTCCCCATAATAGAAATTTCACTTCGTTTGCCTTCATTTCTCTCCCTCTCTATGTTCCCTCCTGTTCCCTACCCTCTTTATTCTGTACCGCTACATATATTCATGAATTCATGTTTGTGATGAAAACTTATGCGGATTGATGGGGGAAAAAAAACAAACATAAAGTGTATTTTGACGAGGATCTGCCTCGTTTCAGTGCCAGAGAGCTGCACCAGCTTCAGTCCTCGGGGACGCGCCAGGACGGTAGACCCTCATTCCGTATTTCTCTTTCTCTTTTCTTCTACCCCCTCCATACTGCACGCTCTCTCTCTTTCTCCATCCTCTACCTTGGCCCTCCCTCGTTTTTTTCCCCCTTCTGTCAAAGTCAGTTACAGACGGAAGATCTCTCCTTCTTAAATAATTCACAGGTTGATTAATAGACTCACAAGGGTATAATTAGACAGGGGAGAGACAGTGGCTAGTGTAACCAGTACAGTGCTTAGGGGAATTAGAGAGTGGGATTAATAAGGAAACCGAGAATACTGCGAGTGTTCAGAAAATGTGTTGGTGGTTCAGGTTGGAGAGCGAAGCGGGTTGGAGATGGTTGGGGGGAACGGGAGGAGGGATGTGTGCTGTATAAAGCACTTTCTCCAGGAGCAGAGAGCCAACGTTTGTTTGATGTGGAAATTGGACAGTTTGAATCCGTCTCTTTTAATTTTTCACAAGTTACAGGGACCCCCTTGGTATATCACACTTTTCTAAAGGAAATAAAATTAATTTGGCTTTCCGTCTTATGGTCTTCCTTTTTTTGTGGCCCCTTTTTGAAATGTCTTATCGAGTTTCCCCCCCTTCTCTTTTCCTTTTTATTTGCACTCGTAGATCTATAGGAGGAAGCGGAGCTACTATCATCAGCATATAAACTCAGTGTCGTTGCCTCTAAAAGTGGATTGGGCTACTTTTGCATTCTGAAAGGGACGGGTTTGTTGTGCGAGATTGGCGTTCGTTGCGAAAATCCGCCAGACAGATCTCTGCTTCAAATGTAAACAGCTTCTTATCCCTTTGCCTGCACAAACCAAATCAGAAATGAAACAAAACGCATCAACGCAGAATCCAAAAACACATTTCAGAGAGGTTTCTGTTCACCCTTCAGCGAGGAGAGGAGGAGACTTGTGGGACTTAACTTATGATGCTGCAGATTATTTTGCTGTCTTACCTCTTGTCTTTTGTTTTTCATTTGAAAGATGCATTTGTGAAATATATTCTCTGTCCTGTCCCATGTGTGCGTTTTGAATGGAAGACAGCAAAATCCTTAGTGTTGGTCTGAATGGGTCCACCAAACAGAGCTGGTTGTATTTATCTGCCTCTTTTCTCTCTCGCTTCTTCCATCTGTCTCTCCAGATGTTTTCTTCCGTTCTCACAATGCATCTGATCTGTCGGTGAAGAAAAGGCAACATGACAGCGTGTTTGCACAAGCTCATCCTGTGCCATTTCATTCTGCGCTGCAAGGCACCCATGCATGGGAGATATATTCAATTAAATTTAACACGAGACTGGCTTGATTAAACTTAATTTGGATTGTTTTGTATATTTCTGTTCTTTTCTTGGATCTGTAGTATCAGTGTTAGGAAAGCAACTTGTATAATGTATCTCGCTATACAAGCTTTTCCATAGTTCAAAAATGTAATGAAATATAAAGCAAATACATAAAATACATTTTAACTATGATGGGATAATTTATTAAGAGGTATTTCCTAGCATATGAATGAACTCATTTAGGGTGACTGAATTTGCATATAAATGGACACTAAGCTACAATAACGCTTATTTATAAAACTACATTGAATAGTAGATGAATAGCAGCATTTATCAAAAAAAGCATAAATGCCTTGCAGTAAATTTGAATAATTATTTTATTCAGTTTATTTACATATGCCATCTGAACAAACCGGTTATCTAAATTGATTCAGACTTTTACAGATAGAAAAAGAGTACTTAAGGACTAAACGATTCACTAAAATATATTGAACAAATCCCATGCTGTGTATGGATGCAAGGACTGTTTAGCAAGAATTGATTCACTAGAATAAATTACACGTTGTATCCTACGCTACATGCATTTAATTAGGCCTATAACGTCATTTAACGCCAATAAATGTAAAACAGCAATGGAACATTTGGTCGCACTACATTACTTACATTACATTAAATTAGATACATTACTTTTAAAACTACTGTACACCACTAATATAGTTAGCAGCGCTGATTTTTTTAGTAGCCTAAAGGGGGCACCAGTGTTTCCAGCAGTGTTGGTTTATTTATCTAGGATGGCATGAAAGCACTGTACACCTGATAAAGGGGGTGTCAGGAGGCCTCTGACAGCCTCAGAGGCTGCTGAGTTTTTGCGATTTGGTTGCTACGCCGCCAGAACAAGGAGAGCCTGTGGCAACTTTGAAGTTTTGACAGACGAAGGTCTCTGAACATCCCTTAATCTTGCCTTTCCTCAGACAGTACACACGGCAAGTTCATGCTGTTTGCTTTCTGCTTCTTAATGACACAAACCATTCACCCACCACACATCATAACATTTCATCTATCTTAATGCAAGCTGGCTGGTTTCTTCAGACGCAAAAACCCCTTAACTCTCTCAGAAACTAGCCGTCTCCAAAGAGCGTACGCACGGGCGTGTGGGAAGACGCGGCTTTCTGCTGTGTGGCGATGAGCTCTCGCGTGTCGTGTGGGGCTTTTTGATCGTACCTGAGTGTTTTTGTTAGCATGCTGCAGGAAACTGCCTGGTGTGATGTGTTGAAAATCAGATCAATAGCTAGCAACTGTAAACGGATGGCTCTGTCAGAACAGATTGTCCTGAAGCAGACGTTGACAAGAGACAGACGTGTGCTTAACATGCCTTCATCAAACGTCATGTGCTCCACAAAAAAAGTAGAATGGAAAGGAAAATGAACTAATTTCATTATTATTTATCATATTTAGGGATAGGAATTTGATCAAACTCTAATTTAGTACGTTTTTAGTAAGTATTAAATCACAACCGTTTGTGCTGACATTTTGATATGACATCAGTGTTGTATCAGACTGTCAGCATGATGTCACGGCAATTTGGCTAATTTGTACAAAGTCACTCGTACAAAATCATATGGTTTTCCTAAATCGTACGTAATTTTACGAGTTGCAGATTTGCCCCTAAACCTACCCATCACTGGGGTTTAGACAAATCATACAAAATTATACGAGTGAGGTTGTGCGAATTTGTACAAATTAGCCACCTTGTAAAATATGTACGAGTTGGTCATGAGTCATGAGTGTTGCAAATTGTGCAGTTTGCAGTCAGTCTTAGTTTCTTCTACTAAAAACAAAATAAGAATGATCTTTTTGCCAATAGAGTGAAAAAAATACAAATAATATATTTTAAATATGTTTAAATAATATATTTAAAAATATATTATTTTGTGTCATTATTTTGAGGTTCCACAGAAGAAAGAAAGTTACACAGGTTTGACAGAAGCAGGATGGATAATTTTTGGTAATTTCGCAAAAATATTTAGTATTTTTTGAGTAATTAAGTGATTATTTAATGTGTTTAATGATAATCTGATATACCCTACCATTCAGTTTAAATACAGACGCATTTTTTACATTTTCTTTGAAAACGAAAAATGAGCCATACAGGTTTGGAGTGACATGGCATTATTGAACGCATTTTAATTTTTGGCTGAACTTTCAGTTTTATGTAAGAGGTTTTATTTTTATGGACCCAATAGCTTTTCCAACCCGAAACCTGTTTCCTCACTCCTCACTTATTTAGTAACTTCCAGTAGATAATGTTGTGTTGTCTTGTTCTAGTCTGTCTCTCTCACCTTCTGTTCTCCATCTCCCTCTACCCCCTTTTTTTTTGTTTGTGGCAATTGAAGGGCCAAATGGAAAGGATGGATTGTCTGCCGTAGTAAGTAAAGTGGAGTGTAGTGGCACAGTGCAGGTGGGCAAGAGAGGGCGCAGAGGTTAATTACTCTATTACTGGGTGGCTCAGGCAGGAGCTGTTTAAACAGGACCCAGTCAGCGGGGGATTAGGCCTCATTACTCCAGCTAAAGCTATGTCGTGGACCCTTCCCCCGGCCCTGCACTGCCTCTGGTTTAGACGTGCCAAAGAATATTCATACTTACCCCGGGGGAGAGAGACGGAGAGAGTTAGGGAGGCTTGAAAGGGCTGACACAAACATGGAGAGTGGATGAAAGGCAGAAGAAAGGAGAGGTTGAAAGCAGGAAGTGGAAAGAATCAAAGGAAGAGTGAGCGAGAGAGAGCGAAGGCAGAGCATCACGATTGTAAATCTTGGCTTAACTTCCCCAGATCTGTGGCATCAACCACCTGAGCTGAGCAATGCAACAATTATCCTTCCAATACCCACACGGGCAGATTAACATCTCCACTCCGATTACACCCTGACCTGCTCCCTCTCCTCTCTTCCTCTGCTCTCGGCCCACGGGTGTCTGATGGCACGGGCTGATAGTCGTACTCCTCTACCTGAAGAACGCTGTGTGAGCTGAAATGGGGTCGAGATTGTGTACGTGAACTGGGCTTGTTGGTCAGTGCGTCAGTGAACCGGGTTTGTGAGTCTTTGGATCTAGCTGGATTGCTAATTGAGCTGGTTTGTCTGATAGCGAGAGGTCTTGGTGGGCCAGTTTGCTCTAGATGACACCAATACTTTGTGTTTGGTCACTTTTGAAATGTTACGTTCCTTTGCGGCATTCGTAAAACAGGAAGAAACTTTCCACTGCATCTGTTTTTCTAGCACAAACCATCGGCTAAATGTGAACTCTAGTTTCCCTGTAGTGCTGAATCGACTCGCCTTACATGTGCCTATAGCTCAAGTGTATTTGTACGTATACACCGGCCCATATACAGTTGCAGCACTTAATGTGACCAGAATGACCTTATACCCTCTTTTCTGGGGCTGCATTGTATAGGAAGACACAGTATACAACATTAACAGTATACATAATGAGTGGTTAGTGTGCGTATATATGGCACAATAGAACTATACACAGGATTTCAACACTATTTCACATTTCTCTGTCCAACAACTTCCTTCATCAAGGCTGTAGAAATGGAAAAAAATCACATTCAGTTTCCACATAAAGATATTTTTCAATAACATTCATAGTGAAAATAAATATACAAAACGTACTTGAAAAACATCCAACTGAAGATTCACTGAAGTATATTTGTGCTAAAGTGGAACTATTGCATATTTACTTCAGGTACACTTGAGTCTTGTGCAATATGTCAGTAATTTTATTTTATTTTTTTATCATGGATATCATGACAGACTGTGATAAATGCTTCTGTAGAAGCTACAGTACAAGTTTTGGTTTTCTGAATGTTTCAAGTGTTTTGTAGTAGTTTTTTTTTTTTTTTTTTGTAGTAGTAGTAGTGTGCTCTGGGGCTTCCTTGTGGACAACTGCAACACTCAAAATCCCCAATTCAGAGAGGTCATTCTTATGAAAATGTAAATAAATGTTTGATAAATGTAAATTGCAGTAGTAAACTTTTAAATATAATTTTAAAAAATCATATAAGAAGTGATGGAGTCAGTATATTGCAATCAATTTGTATCTATGCAATCAGCAGATTCATACAGTACAATTTGTTGCATTTATTTATATTGTAAGGGCAGTCATTTTTTATTTGTGGTGTGTATTTTTGTATATAATGGAAATACGTTTTTTTTTTTTCAGATGCAACATTCTACACACACACACACACAAATATTATACATTATAATGTACTGTAACTAGATTAATATGCTATTGATAGAAAAAAAAATATATATTTTTTAATCCCTGTAGAGAAAAAGAATGTCGAAGATGCTTTAGGAAACTGTGACACAACTGTTACTGTTGTGTCATAAGTTAAGAAAAAAATTAAATGAAAAATATATAAGCATAAGAAATTTGTGTCTGATATTTCAGATGACAGGGGCTTGAATTGAACAAGCACACACACTTGTGTTTTATGAAATTGTAGGGACATGCAGTTGTGCACACACACACACACACACACACACACACTCCCAGAATATTCTGGAGAAATTGTCAAACATTGCCATTAAAATACAATTTGATATGAGAAAAAAAATGCTTCATTTTGAGAGACGCCAGCCCTTCAATATGTGTGATTTAGCTCAAATCCTGGACAGAGCCACCATTATATAATTGAGGAAAAAATCAATGTAAGCAGCTAGACGTGGCCGCTGTGAGCAGGGTTGCATCCATATTGAAAGTGTGCAGGATCGATCGGTGTCTGGGATCAGCTTAGCTTCACTACCCTAATCACACACCGTGCTGGTCGATGCCGGAGCCGGAGCTATTGCCACTCACAGCATATGTTAACGTTAGTTTTTCTCTGCCTGTTTAAAAGCTGCACCTGAGATCTTGGCCATTTACTGGCCAAAAAAAAAGAAAAAAACAGGGATTATATTAAAGATTGCCTGAGGTGTGAGTGAGATTCTCTGCCCCGCTGCTTAAGGACGTTTGGGTGGGCACTGGAGAGAGAAAAGAAACACACAGGATATTTATTTTATTGACGTTCTGCTGTAGAACCAGGAAGATTTAGCGGGGCTCGACTGTTAAAATTCCCACAGAGCTTTTCGCTTGCACATACACACACAAACACAGGCAGTTTCTCTAAGAAGGATGAAAAGCAGTCAGTCAATACGTGGGCTGATTTGCACCGGAATAAAACTTAAATAGGAAGTCAGATAAATCTGTAGGATTCATCTGAATGCTTTCGGAATTCAAGTACAATGAGATTTTGATACCGATGTCCTGAGGTGTTTATTTCTTCTTAGATTATTGATGTAGCTTCTCATATCTTTAATATTTGGAGTTTCAGGCATGCTATGAAATTATTCATTTAGTCAACAACAGAAGAGAGCTTTTGCAAACCATTTTGCTTCTGGATGCTTTATAAATTGATTGAATGGTGAAAAGTTGCTCTGATTTATTTTCTCTTTTTTAAATAACATGCATTGATGAATCTCATACAAAACAAATGATGCTTGTTAGGAAAGTAAATAGGGTTGTCTTAATAATTTAGACTTTAAATTTGGGCTGTCAAACAATTAATCATGATTAATCGCATCCAAAATAATATTTGTGTGTGAAGTGTGTATATTTATTATGTATATATAAATACACACATGCATGCATGTATATATTTAAATGAAAAATTGTATGGAGAAAAAAAATAAATATATATATATATATATATATATATATAATATCAATTACATGAGTACAAATATATGGAAATATTTTTATATTTTA
>JAUMHR010000081.1:6244184-6284758 GCA_032361145.1 Enteromius fasciolatus
TTCACAAAAAAAAAAAAAAAAAATATATATATATATATATATATATAATATCGATTACATGAGTATAAATATATGGAAATATTTTTATATTTTATATTTTTTTATACATAATATACATAGTATACACACATGTATTATGTAAATAAAAACTTTCCTTTTGAACGTGATTATTTGGGATTATTCAGTTGACACCACTACTCTATTAAAACAATCTCTACAATCTCTATTAAACACAGCTTCATTAAATCTCAATAGCCATAATTAATTCAGCATAATTTATTTATACACAAATACATTTTGTGCAGAAACACATTGGATTTGTAGAAAATTTGGTTGCATTTTCTATTGTTTTTTTTTTTAGCTATTTTTGATTAGTCTAGGCCAGTGGTAAGCCATGCTCTTGAGGGAGATACCAAAAGAACCAAAACTTCCTGCAGACCCTCAAATCTGCAGTTGCGCATATTAGGAGTATTTTAAGCTTCCAATGGGGAAGAGATCATAGCGTGCTTCCATATTAATTGCCCTTTGGAATGGCCCAATTATGCTATTAATGGGTCCCGGTGTGAGAACTAATGGCTGGAGACCTTTTTTGCATAGCATTAGCTTAATTGAGCTGCAGATAGGGGCCTAGTGTGACTAGCAGGTCAAGCTAATGTTACCACTGGTCCAGCAGAAGACCTTTAACTGACAGATATATTAATTAACAGCTATCCAGTTACACAGGCTTTAAAAGAGATGAATTAGTAACATGTTTGGTGAAGCAGCATATTGCTCTTGAGCTGAAAAATAAGCTTTAGGTTCGCAACACCGGACTGTTAAGCTGCCGAAATATGTAGAAAAAAATGTGCAAAATATCTGTTTGGTGGGTTCTTAGAATACCGCGTGTGGTTGATGATGGGTTTTATGTGTTTTTATGCATTTTAATTGCACAAACAAGTTTGTATAATCTGTGGACGTCAGTACAGCTATTACGCCTGAATCTAAATAAACGAGTTTCTGTTTTTAGGATAAGTCAGCATTTTACAGTAGAAAAGTCCTCCTACTTCTATTAAAGTCCAGCTGCATCAGAAAGTAGGCTGAACGAAGCAGGTCATGCAGGAAGCTCTTTTGTTATGTAAAGAGCAGCTATTTGATCCTCGCGCAGGAAAAAAAGGAAAAGAAAAGGGAGCCGTTCAGATAAACTTGCCTCATCAGATAATTGAAGATGCCTTCGCTCCAGTTTCTCTCTTTTGCATAAATGTCTGATCAGTTTTCAGCACGCCTGTCCCTCCGCTCGCTCCTCTGGAGTTCTGCGGGATCTCTGAAGAGCTCAGGCACGGTGGCTGAGCTAAGAAAACATTTGCAGGATGATCTTCATCATGTATAGATAACATATTCCATTGTGTGTTTTTTGTTCTGTCATTGGAAGTCTACGGTCTTGCTTAGCGCTCATGATTTTGAAGCCTTTGATGTATGTGTGGAAAATGCATTTTAATATTTATAAAGTGTAAAAACTAAGGTTTGTTGGAAGTAATTCTTCCCTGTAAGTCACATGAATTTGTCTTATTCGTTCATGCTTATTTAATCAACAGTGATGACTGCACCAGGGGAAAAGTGTCTTCTTATATTTGTTTATGTTATATTTTCTAATAAGCAAGCAATATAAATTGACTTTCATCAAGTATTAAAGCAAATATGAGTTGAGTTCAGTTAAAGTTTCTAATCCTATTTTCTGGAGTGAAAAATAAACTTAAAAAAAGGTCATCTTACACAATTTTCCCTCTCAAGTAAATTTATCTTGTAAAGATGTTGCAATATTTTCACTGGAAAACAAGACAAAAACCGCTGATTAAAATGTGTTTTTTTCCCTCGCTGTGAGACTTTTCAAACAAATGCGCATTTTGGCTACAAAACAAACGACTGTTGCTAAGTTTGCTGTAATTACACTGCACCAGACGGTTCTTCTGTTTGCATTAATCTTTCTGGTGGTGCTCTGCTCCGTGCGCTCTCCAGTAATATTCATCTGTCAGTTTTAGTCAGAAGTCTTCCCTTCGCTTCCCTCCTCCCTTTTCCACCTCTTCCTGGTGCCAGTCTTTAACTACTCTCCACGATGGCCGCTGCTCTGCTTGTTACAGGCCCAACACGAGTGCAAACAATCAAAGTCTTTGGGAACACTGAAATATGCATGGCTATCCGTGACAGACAGATAAAGCAGGGCAATTAGCCACGTAATCCTAGAGTGGCGCAAGTACTCGTCAGCCTCAGCTGTCCTCCCTCCCTCTCCCCGGATCTCTTTCCTCGCGCTACTCTCTTGCTCTCTATTAGTTAAATGTACTTTGTGTGTCGGCTCCCCATCAAATCAAGTAACACTTCCTCTAATTGGCTTATAAATTATACAGCTGAGGCAGCATTATAATTTTATCAGTGGTAAACATTGCAGGGGCAGTTGGTAAAGAATCTATCCCTCATTAATTTCTTAATTTGGGTAGATGGAACCAAGAGGAAGAGAGAGAGAGAGAGAGAGAGGTTGGGGATGAGTGAGAGAACCAGAGCAACGGAAAGGGGAGGATCGGATGAACGAAAGAAACTCGCATCACCTCGGGGATGAAGGGACACATGGTTAAAAAACCAGGAGGATGTTGCCAGCTCTTTTGTTAATAAATGTCAGATATCCGATCCAAAGGTTTTGTCAGTCGCTCTTCCTGTGAAATCCACGCAGTGGCTCCCTTCTCGTGACTTTTCTCACTCACACACACGTTTTTTCCCATTTTCTCCCTTTGTGTTCTTTTTTTACTCCCGACTTTATGAATATTTCATAGCAAAGGTCATAAATATTCATTCCGATAGCTTTGCATAGTAGTTATTACCGGTATTTCTTTTTAAAAAACAAAAATACTCATTATAAATTCTTCATACTCTTTCCCTGAAATAATTACAAGTGCGGATATACCGAAACACACACACGCACGCTCCCTCACAGTGAATGCTTTATTCCATGGCTTTATGAAGTGGAGACAAATGAATTTACAGTTCAGTCGTAAGTTACCGACTTCTTCGAGCCTCTAGCTGTGCCTCTTTAGATATACTCTCACGAAAGTGATTAACTTTTAGCATATTATTATATTTTAGGCCTTTTAAGGTGCGTACAATGCTGCATTCGCAGCTAAAGGGTTGTTTTAATCCACTAGCTGCAGGTCGCTGAAAATTCAGGTAATTTATGCAGAAACTGTCCTAATGACATATGCTTTGAGTTGGAGTTGAATGCATCCGCGTGAGTTGTATCCTGACTGGGACCCATCTGTCTCCGCTCGTCTCACGCTGTAGATTTGGACTGGCTGCTTCCACCTCCTGTCAGATTAAACACGGAAACATATGAATGACTGACTGCTAACCGCTTCCATTGTCATGTCACGTTAAGTCTCCAGTTCCCGCCGTTTTGATTGCTCATTTTGACCATTTCTGGGCTTTCTGTGCAGGGCAGGTTAATCTTGACATTGTCTGATCTTTGGGAGACATATTTTTAAGCAATCTTCAAAATGAGGGCTTCCTAGTGTCTCTGTGGTGAAAGCCAACATGAAAGGATTCGGAAAGAGTGGGAGAATCTTCAGAGAGGAAGTGCGCCGCCGAAATGGTGTGAAATGCAAACGCCCAATGGCTTTTCTTTCATGGCTTTTATTCAATAAAACAGAGCTCTTTTTATGTAAGCCTTTTGAATCTGACATATAACACCCACACTCAGACAGGATCAGAAATGGCTTTGCCACTGGATGATGATTATTATTAGACATTTCTAATTTGATCATTTTTTTGAATGATCATTGGATTTAACACAATCATCTGTGTAGATTTAAGCTATTAGTTTCAGCGTAGATCAGGTGCATGATGCAAGTGCCATGTGTTAAAACATTATCTGCTTTGGCCGGTATCGCCCGTTTTTATTTCTGGCATGAGAATAACATTCAAAGGTGTTTGAGGTTAAATTCAGTGGAATTAGGGTTTCATACGCATATTTGCAAATCTGTTTATCGATATGGCTACTTTTAACCTTTTATATATATTTTTTAATCATTACATTAGGCCTACAGGAACGTTAATATATAGGCAGACACACACTCTTCCTGACGCTTTAATTAATGTTGCAGTAAAGCAGAGCTCTGGTCACAGCCTTCCTGAGGTTCTGCATTAGTTCCACCTGAGCTGCTGTACACCGCAGAACAAGCAAAAAGAATGACTATTGACATCTCACACTCCCTCATACGCTCATATCAGCCAGTCACGGGTCACCGACTCCATCCCAGCGGGTCCATGTACCCGTTAAAGGGCCATGTTAACAGCCTGATTTCAGAGTCGGCAGGAAAAACCAGGGGTCCCTAGACAGCCCCCAGACAGACTTAATTACTGATGAATTACTGAAGTCTGAGGGAACACTTCTACAGAGCATACTTGAGACGAAAACGTATTCAGGCGGGAAAATTGATGTATATACACTACGGAGTGAAACCACATCAGAAAATCTAGCGCTTTAGAAGCTATTTTTCTTTTTTCCCAGTATGGCTCGTAATCACACATACATATACATATATGCATATTTTAATGCAGATTATACTGTGAAACGTATTTTTGGTGTCAGAAAACTAATGAATGCAATTCATATAAAGGGACTACATGAACAGAAATAATTATTCAGACCTAAATAGGACATTATACTATATATACTTCATTTTAAAAAATGTTTAACCCTGTGTGGTTCGCATTATGTTCTGTTTGACTTTTTGGAAAGAAAAAAAGAATTAGGAACATGTCATGATCCACTAACTCGTTTTTTTTACTAGTAATTAATAACAATATTTAAATTAGTATTTAAAGTGATAACTGATGTTTTTATACACCGTAATGGTTAGTCAGTATTGTTACTAAAAGGATCAAATATAAAATAAAACAAATGCAAATGATAATTGTTGCATGTGTATGAATACAAATATAGTAATTTCTAAATAAATGATACAAGTTGATACTTCTCTTTATAAAAGTTACTAATGAGAAAATGCACTTCTGTGGTGTTTTTCAGCATATTCTGATAAAAACATTAACATGATTGAACATTAATGCTGAAACAAATGTTGAAAATACAAATCTGAAAGGTTTATTTATAAATATGTACAGAAATAAGCATTTGTACTGTAAAAATAAATTAATCTAGGGCATATTATGTACATGAACTCTGTACATTAGTCGCTGAGTGTTTTTTGTAAAAAAAAAAAAAAAATCAAATCAACATTATACAGTCTGTTTTTTAAAAAAATCCAGGATATCTTTCCTGAGCACAAAACGTCCAACAAATAGAGAATGACTTTGAGATCGACGCTTAGCATATTGTTTGGGCTCAACAAATTAGGTGCTTAACGGAAGGTGATGTATATCAAAATATGTTAACTAACAAAAGAATATAAGACTAAATAATATAAAAAAATCTGTCTGTTATCTGTTTAAAGCACAAAGCCACGAACACAGAAGTTATGAATATTTCATACAGAGAAAAGAACGAAACCTTCTTTTGAAGTCTTGAAAGAGCACACACAAAAAGGAAAGAGGAGGGGGCCGTAATTATTGTCGAAATGTATTTTGACAGATTGTTATACTAAAGAAGTAGGAGGTTCTGCCAAACAGAGCTAACCTCTTCAACAGGAGAAGTCTCCACCTATCAACAAAGCTAGCACTCAAACCAAAAGGCCAAGATCCATTTGACAATCTAATATCTAGGAGAGAAAATACAAGGCAGTTGGAATTTCAATCACATTTGCAGTGATAATCTAATCTGTGACATTTAACACCTGCGACTATTAATATGCACTCTATATTATGTGTACAATCGAAATCCAAATAGCTTTTCATTTTCTCTGAAAGCGTCATCCTATTACATCGTTTAAAAACAGCTTTCAAATTCATGTTATTAGATGCTTATCGCAATATGTCAGTGAACAAATTTGCTGTGACATGCAGCAGACGGCATTTGAGGTTCTGAGCACTGCCTTTGTGTTCTAGTCGCTCTTTGATTAATACATAATGCACATTATTACCTCATAATCAAACACCCCTTACAAGTTGCATTACCAATTGTAATGATATGGCAACATTTCAGAACCCATCGTAATGAAGGCCCTCTCTATGAATAATAAACACGAGAAAAACTACATAAACACACTGATTACTTTATTTTTAAGCCCTTTGACGGTAGGGAATGCTTTCATTGATGTCGAACGAGAGATGGGAGCAGAATCGTGTGTAATTATCAGACCATCTTTATCTCGGGATACCATCCGAAACCTAAGACAGCGCTGCTGACTAGCCCTGAGGCGAGCTATCATCTTCAGTGACACTAGAGAGAGCGTAGGGCAAGGCGACAAGATGTACCAGAGATGAGAACGGACATGTAGGACAGCGTTCTGAGGGTCCAACCAGCCCGAGTCCATCTTTGATTACCGTTGACCCCAGTTATGTTAGCAGTGTTGTGTGGAATAGGCCGTCAGGGTTCATGGCCTGCATGCGTCTTCCCTGCGACCCACAAAAAAATGGCTAACTATATTTAACAATATGCACTCAAGCTCGCTATCTTAATTAAAATGGGTATCACATATGCGGCTGGGATCCATTCCTCATTACTGTTGTATCTCATTAAAGTTCGGCCCTTTGGAGGGGCTGGATCAGTTTTAAAACAGTTTTCTCGCGGTCTCGCTGTTTTTCATTTCCTTGTACAGTCATCTTCTTTTCCTTTAGGCCAAGGAAAAGTCATTATTTGGAGATGGGGGAGTCGGTGTTTGCAGATCCATAGAAATGTTCCCAAAACCAATTAGGAAATGGATTTATTTAAGCCAATTAAAATCAGCCACGGGAAGAGCGTGCATTTTTAATGCGCGAGTAGGATGTCGTGGCAGCATAATATTAACAAATCAAATATATACATAACCGCTTCAAAAAACAAAAAAAAAACAATTAGGATAGAATAATTTATTAACACATACAGTCATAGTTTTCAGCATATAAAAAACTATACATCACTTTTTAGCTCGAGCTCGGATTTAAAATAAAGATTTGTTGAGAAGAATATCTCCCACATGTCCTATATTACAAAACAATTAGTGAATACTTTATAATGTCTTTCAAAAGTAATAAAAGGCATTTTTGGTAGTCAGCCATGGAGATTTTGTCATCTTTCACCCTGCTGCTTTAGTAGAGAGGGGAGTCGCAAAAGATGCAGGGACCTTGGAGTATTTTCTTGACCCAGTCTGAATCTGAAAAGATGATAAGTTTGTTGTTAATCTGCATAATCATTTACATGTACTGAACCTGAATTTAAGGTGGTTTGTCTAGATTTGTCCATAAGGTCTTTCCCCATTTTCTATAACATGATGCATTTGGCAAATGTTTTTCTCACAACAAGCTTGTTAGTACTTGATACAAATAACAGAAAAAAAAGACAAAGAGCATGCAATATTTATTTAAAAAAAGCTAAATATTAATAGAAGTATTGACAATATAAAAATTCTAATAATGGCATGTTGAATTTATTTATTTTTTGTTTTAATAGACAGTTGCTGCATTTACACTACTAGGCCAAGTGCATAAATCTATTATTCTGACATATCCAACAAGCCTGTTTACATTTAGTTGTTTACAATAATGCACTTCCAAGATAGGCATTTTCACTGAAAAGTGCATGTGAATGTCTGCCTGCTAGTCAGAATTTAGTTGGTACAATCCCCCCAACAAAAGACATAATATAATTTTCATATCGACTTGGTACCAGAGTACCAGCATATTTGACATCCTAAACTTGCACTGCTGTGGGGCAGCAGAGTTTTTATTTTGTGTGTGTGCAAAGTTCCCGCTGCATTTCAGAAAGTGTGTGGTGCAATGTGGTTCTGAATGGAGATATGATACAGCATTATGGCTCACCCTCGGGCTCTGCTACTGAGGCAATACTGTCCTGCAATAGACAGCGGCGGTATGTCACACCCTGACAGGCCTGATATGACAGCGCACACCTTAGGGAGGAAGAAGGCAAGAGAAAGAAAGGGAAAGAGACAGTAAGACACATGAACAGAAACGGCAGGGGAAGGTTTAGATCAGTACTTGGCAGAGATCAGAATGACAGCAATGAAGCAACTATTTCCCTGATACACCATTAGGGGCAGTAATCGCCTTTCAGTCAGGAGGATGGATAAAATGTCACGCCAGGGGTTTGAAAGTGGGTCAAATCTACTCTGAATCTAGTCAACACCTACATATAGTCCAGTGGAGAAAAAGTGATTTTATACTGTAGGTGACAATTTCCACGTTTCATGTCTGATCATTAGGAAGACATGATACTGGCACAAAAATCTAAAACAAGAGCCTAGCAGACTACATTCTGGTATTCAGAAGGATTAAGTGCGGAATAGGAATATGGTTTGAATTATAACTAAAATGACACAAAATATCAAAAGTTAATCTGCTCATCAAAGTGAGCAATCTGTGTCGGTTGTGAGCCAAGAACAGTGTCACTTTACTTGGCACTGCCAAATATAGCCAAAGTGTTATTGAACCAGCTGTAAAACAGTAAAATAAAATCACATTTGAAGGTAAAATAGGCAAAACAAGCACATAGTATTCCAGATTACTATTTTAGTGACACTTACAGAGTTATTATAGTACTCTGTCCCATAAAGAATGTCTTAGCTTTTAATGTATTATTATTATTATAATTTCATACTTTTTAAAATTTACTTTTAATACAATATTTATAATGATATACCATATTTTGACCTACCGGAGCCATCTGTGCCCATTCTTGCACTCTGCTCGTTTGCAGTCTGTAAAAGGCAAGACTTCTTTACAGAGGCTGCAATACTCCGGAAATGTCTGTTTGTTCATCTTATTCATGATATGACCTATCAGCACCTGTGAAGGTCAAACATCAAAAAATTGACATGCAGGGTAATGTACACTTATATTTCTTAAAAAAAGTCAATGCATTTATCATTTTATTTCCCAGTTAAACCAAGCACAAAGATGCCTACATTTATACATCATTCAATTTTCATCTTACGATCTTAAAATGCTCACAAAAAATATTTAGTTTTTGCTTTATTAATCGTTTGCCAGTTAAGATTGTTATTCAACTAAAAAAAAAAAGCAACTCAATTTGTTTTCAGGAATCAGTGAGAAGGGGGTTCACCTTGGCTGCCCGGTCTTCATTAGCAGGGTCATTTGTGAGGAAGTCACACACACCTTTGGTAGGAACACACGTGTTCTGAGTGACGCAGGTGTGCAGGTACACCTCGCCCAGCACCTTCTTCATGTTCTCGCGGATCAGCTGGAACTCCACCTCTTCAATCCTTCTGCTGATCTCCTTCATTTGTTTCTCACTGGACTCCCTTTCAGCATCGACTTGCCCGAGTTCTTCTAAGGTGGAGATCTCCACCATCTCATCTTCACCTCCACCCGCACCCGCCTCCTCATTCACAGCTTTACCTTCTCTATAAGTCGGCTGCCACAGGTGCTTTGAAGGGGTTTTCTGCATAGACTTGTAGAGTGTCCGAAGAAGGAAAAGCTTCAGGCGCCATAAGTAGGTGGACCCGGAGGTTTGGAGCTTCTCATCTAGATTGTTCTGCAGAACTGAAGGGATGCTTTTGTCTTTCAGTATCCGCCAACGCAGCAGGTCCAACAAGTCGGTCTTTCTGAAGAGATTGTGCACTTGAGACTCAAGCAGCTCAGCAGCCGCTTCATCTGGAGTCTTAAGAGTGATAAACTGCACCTGGTAAGTCCGATTGACGGAATGGAGCCCATTGATCATGCCGTCATTGGAGAGAAGAGCCAAGTAGGCACCATTTAGACTGACAGATATGCCATGTATCCGTCGACCCGCAACTCCCTCTGGTAGAGCAATTTCTTCCTGTTTAAACTCAACAGCAAGCTCTGTGAAAGCCGGGGTGATCTTCTTTAACTTACCATCTAGTGAGCAGGTGAAAATAGTCCCACTGTTATGGCAGACTGTCATTGATATGATAGGGGTGGAGTGAAGGCCTGCGACATGGGAGTTGTGAACATTGAGACCAGCTTTGGAGATCAGCAACAAGGACCAGAACACATAAGGACCACGTGCAGCAACCACTAGGCTGCAGTTGCATTTCTGGTGTGGATGGAAGAGCGTAATGCATTTGACATTGTGGATGGGTATGCGGTCCTTTTCCTGCCACAGAACCACAGGCTGCCTGAGGGTGAAGTAACCCTTCACTGCCTTGAGGTTGACTGGAAGGATTTTTATGGGTCCATCTGAGCTGGCCACAATCAGTCCACTCATTTTCCGTCCACCGTGCTCATATTCCCACCAGGTGAGCACACTTGGCGATGATACTTCGGATTTTATGGTATTGCAAGACACCACTGAATCCTTTCCCTGTGGAGGCAAGCTGAACTGCCACACCACTACGTCTCCGTTCTCCATAAGTACAGCCAGAAGTACAGTGTTAACGTCTTTACAAGCATTATTAGTCTGTACTTGCTGCATACTGCACAGACCAGACCACTCCATGCACACTGGTATCTGCATACGATACCGCCGTTGCAGTTCATCTAAGTCTTTAATGGAGTTCGGTGGTGAGCCGTCGTTCTGAGCAGAGTAGTTCCTGGATTTTAACATTTCCCCGTATAGTTCTGTAAGGTCCAGTAGAGGCTTCCACTGTAAATGCAAGTGACTGCTGTGGATTGTGAGATGATTGTCCAGTGTTAAGAAAGCAAGAAGACAGCGGCCATATTTATCACAGCCTGATGGTGACCAGCTGGTGTACTTCACGCCATGGAGACGTCCACTTTGAGGATGGATGGCTCTGTCCATAATTATCATTTGGCTTACTACAGGATCTTTACTCCTTGCAAAGCTTTCTTTTACAGTCTGCACTTCCTTTTCTGGGCCCACCTGTAAGAAATATATATACACACACACATTAAAATTAATGAATTTTAGACAATTATTTCAATACCAAACGAGTTTGAAACTATAATATTTATACTTTTATTTATAATGAAAAAGTTGTATTTCATTTTGTATCATGTCCACTTGTCACTTTTATTTTAAAAATAATAATTTTATATATCTTTTTTTTTTTTTACATTGAATGTTACAGTTTTAAAACTTGCTGCCGCTGATATTCAAACAGATAAAAGTGATTTTTTTTATGCTAAACAGCAGCGAAATAATACGTTTGTTTACAGGACATGTAAATTTGCATAAACATGCAATTTTTCATTTATAATTTTAATGTAAAATACATAAATTATTTTTAATGCATTTTAAAAGAAGGCCTTCTCCATAAAAAGCATTTAAAAGACATGTAATAATTAATAATAGATGTTTTAAATATTATATATAGGCTACTAAACATGGTAGTTGAATCTACATTAAGATCGCTCTGTCTCATAAATCATGATCACAGGACATATAAATATGTCAGTGGTCACAATTGTGACCAGTGGGAAAACACAGTGCCCCATTTTTTACAAAAAAAACTGGTTGAATCACATTATAAAACAGCATATTTCCAGTATTATACTGAATTAATACTGAAGTAAATGTAAAATGAAATCTGAAATTATTTTTGGATTATCACTCCTCATAACTGACAAAAAAAAAAGAGAAAAATGCTACTGATAATGTGTATGTTAATATTTGCATATTTCTAAATGCTCAACTGAGCAATTTTTTATTAGTTTTTCACAGATTAGCTACAATTATGACTAGAAATAAAATACATAGTTTAACAAAATGTGGCATATTAAAAAGGCACTCAGTTTGTGCTTGAAGAATGAGTGATTAAATAGGATAATTCCTCGCAGATTATACTTAACACTTCTTTTGCACATCTTGAGATAGGTAACTTCGTCATGTCACGTCAAAACACGGCTTAAGCCTGGCAACATAGCTGCAACGGTGAACGTGAGCTGGTAGCGAGCAGGAGCACACAGCAGTTACCTTGAGATCACAAGCGCTGTCCGGGACGGGGATGTGACTGCGATGCAGCACCAGATTTTGACTGAGACTGTGTATGTCACACACCAGCTCCATGATAGACACGCTGTTAGTGCTGGAGGCCGCCAGTCTGTGATCCTCTGCCCACGACAGCGGCTCAAGCCCGCTAACCGGACTCAGCAATTTAATCGCTGGATCCCGCAGAACCACTGAACCTTGTCCCGCCCAAAAATCATCCTCCGTTCCCGACTGGGCTTCAGACGCGGTCCCTGATTTCTCCGAGGTACTATTTGAGCCTAAAGCCGCCATTTTTCTGAATAAAAATAAACCCCGTCTCCAGGAAGTTACGGTGCCGGAGGAGGAGGGATTTCACGAGCGCTGCATGAGCTGGGTTGCCAGATTGACAATAGTCACGTTGAAAACAATAGGTGGTTCGTTCTTTTCCTAATAATACATTAATAATAGTGCACTGTAGCAATAGTGCATTAATAATAGTGCACTGTAGCATTGTCATTTGTGTAATTTAATTGTACTTAACTGCATTTAGTAGGCTATTTTATATATTAAATATGTAAATATACAGGAGCCAATCATTATCATAACAATCACCTTCACGAGATCTCTGTAAAGATTTAGAGAAAAGGATGTACAGAACTGGTAAGAAACTTCTAGTTTATAATTTATTCCAGATTGTGTTGTCTGAATCAGCATTTTCTGTTGTTTAATTTGAAATAACCTTATGCTTTTTATCTTCATATTTGAAGAAATATATAAAAACAGCATGGCTAATCAGACAAGGGTTATACTTTTCACTGTGTACATCTGTGCTTTCTAATTTAAATAACTTGTGTTACAGTTTTGCCACAATATGTGCTATATGTTTACCTTTTTTAAAATTAAAATGAATAGAGGGAGGGTTATGTGTGCTAATTATAAAATGCAGTTAAATATTTATAGCAGATATAGAATATCATGTTAACATTTGAGGTAAAAAAAATAATCATGACAAATACTACAGGTATAGGAGTTTAATAAAACTATACTGGATAGTATGGAGTAATATTTTGTCCGTATCTTTATATAACTACAAAATATCATCATCCTTGTTTTAATATTCTTGATATTGGGCAGAGAGCCAGTCACAGCTGTGCTAAATGCTCAAATTACAGATGTCATTCTAAATTGTAAAGCATTTGTCATTTGATAAGCTGACATAATCCATCAGCTAAAAACTCAGACACTATTCATCTGATGTCAGAGGGATGGGAGAAAGATCATTAATTGGTGGCAGCATATGAGAACGGTCAAGAGCCCTAACTGTGTGACCAAGTTGCAGGATATGTGTAATTAACAGCCACATGCTTTGATCTGTCTAGTATTCCCACCTGGAAAGGGTTGAAATGGAGCGGCGTGTCCTTTCTGTATGCAGTCTTTGGCAAAGACTCCGCTCGCAAGACGCTAAGTAACTGAGTTGTCAAATGTATTTAGGTTTCCTCTGTAATAAAACAAATCGGTACAAATCTATGAAACAAACATGTAATTGTGGCACTAATATTTTACTCTTCCCTCCATCTATCTGTCATTTGTTTCAATAATAATTTGAATGCGGGGCCTTTGTGTATTTTTGTCTTAATGAAGCATGTACAGTATGAATATTTCAGTGACCTGCTGTGCATAATTTTCTAGGTTTTGACACAGGGGTTTCGACACCGGTTTGTGGGATTGTTGGATTAAACATTCATTCGTACTTGTCTCTTAGATTCACTTCACGCATTTAAGCAGGTCTAGTCCTACAGGGCTGCTTGGTGTCTGAGAACGCAATGTGTCTCATCTTGTTTGTGCTTGGCTGATTGGAAGTGTTGTTTTGTTATTGCATATTATTCTCAAAAATGCAGTTGGTAAGTTGCTTTAATATGATTACAATTTACAAATATGAGTTGCTTTATTTATATATATAAACAGTAATTGTTAACTCTTTTAGAATGCACATAGAGGACCTGATGATAATTTTTTTATGGTATTCAATAACTAAAATTGTTAAAAGCATTTTTTTTTCAGGGTGTAATTCTGTCATTTCATTTTCCAAAATTAAAATGATGACCAATGCATAATCGCGTAGTGCTGCTGGTATATACTGCAACGCTCTGCTTTCATCCTCATTTTATTTAACTGTTGTGCTGAATTATTTTCAATCAGAGCTACATTAGCAGATACTAACCTGAGCATTTTTATTGTTTCAGTTGCAGACCTCTCCTCAACTGAGCCATTTGCACATATCCAGCCCGAACTCTTATGGGAAACTGTGACGGATGGTTCATCATACTTGTTTTAATTATTCAGCTGTGCAGACAGCACCCTGGGGAGACGTGCTGCGGCGCATTACAAAAAACACACATTCAGTGATATAATCATAATGATGATAATGAAATGTATTTAGAGCACATCAGTGCCTCCCTCTCTTTCTTTCCCTCTGCCTCTCGCCGCTCTGGTGGGAGGATGTGAGCGCTGTCTGACGCAGAAGAAGCAAGTTTGCTGCGCTTTGGCCCCCGGTGGCTCCTTGTGGAGGCCTGCAGTGCCCCGCACGATGGCTCACCGGAGATTAGCCGTCAGAGCGGAGGGCTTTGCATACCTCATGTGCTGTCAACTGCGAAGGCTTACCTGACAGGTGTTGCTCTCGCTCAGATCTGTTGTGTCCTCCTGAGCTGAAGCTTCAGTGGGGTGCCTGTAGGTAGGAGAAACCTTCCTTCCTACTGTCAGTCATCACGGGCCACACAGCCAGACCAAAGCCAAATCTCTCCTCAATGAGAGCCCAATGATGTCTGATCAGTGTGGCACAAAAACACCCCAGGCGCTGCTTGAAGAGTCCTTGCTCAAAAATGTCATTGAGCATTGCAAACTTTTTGAGAAAACGAGCTTTGGGAGTACTGGTTGTGGTTGCTTATCACTTCAAATCTAAGTATTGTGCTAATGTTAATATTTTCAAATGTGATATTTGGGTTTATTTGGAGTTTCCACGAGGTTCAAACTCTCCCCGCTTCCCATACTTCCAATAGCGCTCTTCACTCCTTAGTGCATCTACGGTGTGAGTTGACCTGTTTGTTCTGTTTGTATACACTCTCACTGGAGAATTTGTGAAATAAGAACATCTAAGTAGTTTTGTATCATGTCCTGTATTAAAGTGTGCTGTCAGGTTAATCTACCTTTAGTTCTCCCCAGAATTGCTGCATATTAACAGAAACAGGGACTTAAGGGTGCTAAAAACAGCAGAAGAGACAAATGAATGATCACATGTATGCGCAGTGATAATAGATTAATAATTCATAGCGCTTTATGATTAATTAAAACAGGCCTCAGGTCCTGTGGCAGGTACAGGCTGAAACACAGTCTGACATTCCCATGCGATCCTCAGAACATCTGAACTCTCTCCCTTCTTCTGTCCCTAGTCCAGGTGGAAGACCTGTTCAAATATCTCCAGTGGCATGCAATTTCTGCTTTGGGGACCATAAGTGCTTGTTTTTTTCCTTCCTATGCTTGCCGGTGTGGGGAAGTGCTGTATATAGTACAATCACGAGCCTATTTATAGTGAACAGGACACATTGACTTATGAACAAATTATGTAATTTATTGACCTCACCTTCGCTCTTTTGTGTAGTAGCATCCCTGGCTGCTATGCACAAATAATGTTATTTACGGTTGCAGCTCTATAATGCCATTTTTACTATTTTAGTTCAATGTGAAACACCGTTCTAGCAGTTTTTGAACTTTGTACATCAGCACTTCTCTCGTCGTTTCCTAAGGATGAATCGCTTATGCTTAAAAGCTGCTTTAGATAAAAATGTGAGCAAAGGAAAGAATGTCTGTAACCTCTAAATCAACATCTATAACTCTGTTTTCTCTGTCCTCACAAAACAGCTCAAGAAAAGAGCAAAGTTGTAAAGTGTTCCTGACTGCTTCTCTGTCGGATAGTGAACTGTGGCTGTCCCTTGGCCTGGTCCTGGCAGCTGGTGGTGGGCAGGGCATGCCCTGTGGCAGTGCTAGGGGAGGGCCGGGAGGACCAGGGCCTCGGCCTGATCTCACCCTTGTCTCGCCCGTGCTAATGGAATAAGGCCGGGCCGCCCATATGGCACTTGTGGGAACAGTGGGACTCTGGAGGCTGGCACAGAGAGCCACCACTCTGCTGTTAGATATTAAACAGGACAGGTCCTTGCCGGGCTCTGCCCACAGCCGGACAGTGTAATGGATGGGTTTGGTGATTGGACAGCACTTGGAGCGGCCTGTGTGAACCCGCCAATGAGCAGAGCCAAATAGTTGCAGCTGTGAAAATTCAGGCCTGGAGAGTGTCCTTGACAAGTTTTGTTGACACCTTTTGCATTGGCTACATTATCTAACGTTTAAGTCTAGTTAGAATAGATTTTCAGAACTAGATCTTGACTCCCAAAGAGTTGGTGGCGTCTAACATATCTTCGTGGACCACTTTTTCGAAGGTGTAGTCTGATCAACAAGTGACTAAAGTTCAGTCTTCTCCATTCTGAATCAAGGTGGTGATGATGTATAGGCTGTTGTGGTTTGAAGGTGGTAGTACATGCCCAGCAGGACAACAGAACGTCCTTCAAGGGGAGCTCAAGGAAAAGTTCCCTGCCAGAATCCATCAATGAGGCTAATGGAGAGAATGTGGATAAGGGCTGGAAAAGAGAGTGGACTGCAGTGGGGCGAATCACTACACTTGGCACAAATTGTGGCTTGCTGTACGTTTTTCTTCGTTTTAATTTATAAATCTTGGCTGGGAGATGGGGCTTCAGCAAGTTCACATAACCAGAGCAAATGCTCACGCTCACTTCTTTTATATATTATCCCACACACGCTGTGCACAAATGGAACTTGTAGCAATTTGTAACAGCCCCTAAAAAAAGAAAGTAGATCATTATGAGAAAGTCAGCAAAAAAAAAATTTGCTTTTGACATAATGGTGCCTCGTTTTCCTGTATGAATATTCCCGTGCATGCTCATGCCAGACTGCTAAACAGGTCACTCTCCTTCCTCTCCTGCCACCCACCTCCCTGGATCTGGAACAAAAGCCAACCTCCCCCATCTCTCCCCCTCTTCTCTCCCGTCTCTCTGTTTTATTGGTGACAGCTGCCGCGAAACAAACTCGCAGAGTGAGAGAAATGATGTGTCAGTGGAAGGTCCTTTAGCCTGCGCCGCTAATCTGTCACACGCGGTTTGTTGTTTACCGTTCCTCCGGCTCGCTGACCGGCCGTCGTCGAGCTTAGTGCCGTAATGGCGACAGATGCTGACCCGCAGAAGTGTGAATCTTGCCGATTTCCCCCTGCTGCCAACCTGTAAATTACAGCTATCGGGAGTAATTAGACCCGATAAAACCCTTCCAAGCTTCACCCCCCGCGTACCACCCTGACTCACTCGCTCGCTCTCTCGCTCGTACTCTCTCTCTCTTGGCCTGCCAGTGACACGAGATAGGGGGATTTGAGAGGCACAAGGTTGCTGGCATTGACCGATCCCACCGTTAACCTGTCTCTGACACCTTCTCCCCTTATTACTCTGGCACTGCCATCCTCAACAGGCTGTAAGGGACAGACAGTAGACCAGACACAAGAGAAATACGGCTACATCTCCAAAAGACTGTTTGCAGGTACATTTAATATAGCAGAACAATTAAAATTTTCCAATCTTTTATCAAAATGTATGCAACAGCAAAAATTTTTATGAGCACTTGAAGTAATGCCAATTGGTGTGTCATTTTTGGCAAGCTGACTGAGCGGAATACGCTGAATGTCACATTGCAGTTGGACTTTCCATGCTAATACAATATTGTCCTCCAAAGCGTACAACTCACTTAGAACCTGTTCTAAATGCCGACCTAAGAGTTTTCAGTTATTTTTTGAGTCTACACTTAACATGTGGACAACTTAACATCTCAACTCCCTGAATACTCACTGAGTGTGCCATCTCGGACTGAATTTCAGAGACTGGTACCTACTGTACTTAGTACAGGTAGGTGTCTTGTAATCATTTGAGGAAGTATTGCTGAAAAGCTCATATAACCAGTTGTTTTTGCATGCAGGAAATACTAAAGAAAAAAAAAACAATAATGTGGTACCCTGAGAAGATGCCCGGCTGTGGGTTGGCAGTCAGCTTTTGCCCTCTCCATGTCCTCCTCATAAGTCCCAATGCACGTCACTGCCTTCTGCTGCCAGGACCAGCCATAAAGAAAACAGAGTTCATGGCCCTTTAAGTAACTCACCTAGTGCTAAAGGTCACACAGCCAGGTCTTGTCATCCCCACCCTCTCTGTCTCCCTGCTCCCTCTTCCTCCTCCTGCTCTGCCATCCCTCAGTGCCCACTTCCTGACCATCAGAGCCAATCGCCAACCGCCCTTGCCTCCTCCGCCACCAATGCGGAGCAGCAATCTGTCACCCAGGCACTGGAGGACGCCACCCTGCTGGCCCCCTTCCGCACACCGCCGTAATGGCTTCTGGCATCCCACGAAAGAAAAGTAATGGACAAAAAAGAAGAGAGAGTTGTGGGGGTAGAAATAGATGGGGAAGTCTAAAGGGGCAGTTAGTTTAGAATCACTCTTCACTTTCGAACTGCCCGTAGCCGCACTCCATGTGTACCTCCTCTCCATAAAGCTTTTGCTCATCCACTCCACGCCACCCTGCTTTTGCCCCCGTCGCTTTGCACGATACTTCAGTGAATAAATGAGTCGTTTTAATCCGACTGACAAGCTGGCATTACCCAACCCTGCCCTCCATCTGTACTGGCCGCCAGCTCAGCGGCAGGCCCTGGGCAGCTCCATGTGCCAATCCAACACACACACAGCTTATCCTGGCGGCCGCTTCAGGGACAGACGGGATAGAGCTCCATGCGGCTACTACCCATCCACACCAAAGAGCTATTTATATAAGAAAAGGATTAACTGTCACAATCTTTGATGGACAGCAACATGGATTGAAAAGGAGCCTGTTAATTATTCATTGATTTCTGGTGGTTTTGGCGTAGTCACTTTGTGTGAAGTTTATTTCAGGGAACTTGTTTAAGGAAGGGTCATCCTATGGCATTCGTATAGGAGTAAAATATGAGTGTGTTTTTAGTATGACATAATAGTTTGTTTTACAAATCACCTTCTACCTTCCAGGTTTTACAATGTCGCTCTTGTTGCTCAGTTTTTGTAAAATGTCGCTAATGACAAGAAGATTGTAGGTTTGATTCTCAAGGAGCTCACAAAATAATTAATTGCGTTTCTTAAATGGTATACTCTAAGTGAACCCAAATAAAAAGTGAAAGCCAATTACTTAGTACTTGAATCAGTAGTAAACTTTTTATGTTATTAATTGAATCGTTTTATCAATAATTACCCTTATGTTGTTCTAAACCCGTGAAACTTTCATTCATCTTCGGAATACAAATTAAGATATTTTTTGATGAAATCCGAGAGCTTTCTGACCCTGCATAGATGGATTTGACAGGTTCAAGGCCCAGAAAAAAGTCCATGTGACATAAGTATGTTTTAGCCTAAAAATTATGTTTGTCTGCCAGTCAGAATTAGTTTTTAACTGTGGTCACATATTTATCTTGCACATCTAACCTGAGGTAGGCAAGTGACAATGCTTCCTCTTTTAAGTCTAATCTCAGAAACCTTGAAATGGTAGAATTTCTAGGTCCTGTTTCAGATATTATACAGTATAGCTTATCATCCTTATGTTGTGCAGCATTTAGCAGTCCAAGCTTGATCCAAGTGAGAAAGAGTGTAACCCAGATTTTAGAGAATCACACATTCTCTTGCCTCCACTCAGGGGTTAATTCTGCTCTGTTGTCCTTGGCACACTGTGGGCATACTGCAGCATGGCATAGTTCTCTCGCTCGCTCTCTGCCTCTATCCTCTCTATCCTCTCCCAGCAGTGGGGGGTGGACAGAAACACTGGCAAATGAAGGCACTGAAACCCTCTGCTCCATTTCCTCTCTGCTCTCCACTTGTCTCTCTGTTTGCTTTGCTCCCTCTTCTCTCTTGGCCAGGTGGCACCTCTTAAACATGGCCCAGGAACATTTGAGTGGCCGATTAAGCATGGGGCTTTTCTCCCGTGTAGCTGTAATGAGTCAGGTGAGAAAGGGTGTACTCAGTGTCAACCATCACGTCATCAGATTTCAGTTTTTACGCTGATCTAGGACCAGTGTCCTACCACCATTTGAATCTCATCATTCTTTCTGGTTATACAAATCCTATGTGACACGGTTAAATTGGAGGGAACCTGGTGCAATGCATCATTTTCAGCAAACAACATCTTAAATGTGGTTTTGTTCATAACACAAATTGTACATGCACACAAAAAAGAAATCGTAAATGATGACAGAATCTTCATTTTTTTTTTCCTGCAAACTATTTCCTCAACGAGGAACACAAAACTGTGGATCAGCACTGTTTCCAGCATTACCACTCCAATGTGAGACTTCCTGCCGAGCCAATAATGGCTTAGCGTCACAACAGGAGATCATGACTGTTTGAGTAGCCAGTGCTAAACCGCAGCTGGTGACTTTCTGCCTTTTGATGATGGGTGTTCACATCAGAAGGGCTTGTAAACAGAAGGGAGTGTTTAACAGCCTTTTGTTGAAAAGCTGATCTATCCTTATTTGCATGGCTGTAACAGTACTGTGCCGCAAACTGTTCGCTAAACTGTCAGTTGTTTGTTCTTCTGCGAGGCGCTCGTAGTAAATCTCAGTAGAGGTTGAAGACACTCATATTTAACAGCCATGGCGTGATGAAGCTTTTGGGGCTTGAAGTTTTTTTTTTTTTTTATTTGAAGTACAGCTATAGAAGCTGTTTTCCTTTATAGTGGCATCCAATCAACTCCCAGAGACCAAAAATGCATCAATTGATTATTTAGGTTATGGCCTGACCATGACAGCTGTGTAGCAGCGAAGCCCAAATAGAAATAAATCATTGACTTATTTTCTCAATTAAGTAGGTTAATAACTGAAAATGGTGTGTAATGTTTTATTTAACTTTGGGGCAGGGACAGTGAAAAGGGCCAGCACATGTTGTGGAGGGCTGAGGGAGGCGCAGCGAGCTTCATTCGCTCTGGGGTGCGAGCGGAGCTAAGGACTCAGAGAATGATACCCGCCCCTTAGGCCATTCCATATTAAACAAGTGCTTTGTAAGTGTGCCGTCATTACTATTCATCACAAATAAATACTTAAGCACAGAGAGCTTAGTGCCCCGCTGTTATACAGTTCTCCATTATTACTGCGGCCCGGCCGTCTGGCTGCCTGTTCGGCTGCACTGTGCCCAGACTCTTCCTGTGTCCTTCAGCCTTCTGGAGCGAGAGAGAGAGAGAGCACAAGCGAGAGAGAGGGTGACATATATGCCTGTCCAGCCTGCCTGCCAGTGCCCTTTAAGCAGGTAAGCTGCCAAGTTATGTGTCTCATGGGCTTTGCTGTCCACAAACTGCGCTCTCATACCCCTTCTCTCTTTTTCTTTCTGTCTTTCCTGCTTGCTTTCTCTCATGCATACACATCTCAAATCTCCTTTTCCTTTCTCTTTATTCACCTCCCTGTCATAGCCAGGCAAATACAAACTCTGCAGAAGAAAATGCACAAGCACTATTGAGGGGGGATATGTCACCTGCAACATTCAGATTACTGGACAATTACTGAAGAGCTGTAGAGCTGTGGTAAAATCACTGTAACTGACTACAGTGGCTATAAAACGTATAAAAGTGCTTATATATTGGCTGTGTCCAAAACCTAAGGCATCTGCTTTGCTTTCTGTTCAGATGAATTAGTGACAGTATGAGAGACATAAAAGTGAAATGGATTAGCAAAAAATGGTTGCTTTCTATCTATTGGTTCTTGATTGGATGGAGACAAATCTGAAAGCAGGCTTGTCATCAATTTTAAGAAAAGGCTGGAATTAGGTAGACTAAATGACTGAAGGGGTCAGTCAAGTTTTTGATGAGCAATTGCTCAATTACAAGGTCATAATTTGTATTTCTTCTTCAAATGAAATATGCATAGAGGAATTGTTCGCAATAAGATCAACATAATGCATTTAGAAAACAGAATTTTATTTCATGTCAACTATAATAATTAATTTTTCATACAAGTTTTTATATAAAGGTATTTAAAAATCAACCTTTTAAGGCACCATGTTTAATGTCTAATGGTAGAAAATGAGCTGTATATTGCAAAAAAGGTCTATTTAATAATAAATAGATGCAAGCACCATTTTTCATTTTTTCCACCAACTGCTTAACTACATAGGATTGTAGAAAAGTAAGGGAAGAATGTTCGCTTCCAAATCCAACCAGATGAAGACAAGTAGACAAGATGTTATGCAAATATTGCATTGGGGCATGACTTGTTGCCTTCCTACCTCTGTAAACTGCCTCCAAATGTAGCATTTTTTAGCTATTGGACACAGTCATAGATTAAGCAGTCAGTGTTGTCCAATTACAGTCAATTTACAATGACTTTGAAAGCAGCAACAATACATGCGTTTTATAATAATCATAACTTTTACATCTGGTCCCCCCCAAATCTTGAAGATTTAGTTACATCTTTGACAAGCATGCACACAAAGACTAGGCACGGCGCCGGAGTAGGCCAAACTCCAATCCCTCTTTGCTATGGGTTTTTTGGAAGGTGATTTAGCTCATTCTCTTTGCATCCGTCCCAGGCAGCAGTACGCTGGGTTGGGTTGGCCATGCTGCTGGCTGGCTGGCAGAGTTTGGCGCGCAGTCTGCGCTCTGGATGTGTGCTGATGAATTGCAGGCACGATGCGGGCCGGCAGCCGGCGAGGAGAACCACCAAGCGGCCGTCAGGACCCATCAGCGTCTTCCTCTGTGAAGGGGAAATTGTGGAGACAGCCCTGACAACTTAATTTAACACCGAGCTAGAGTGAGACTGCGCACTGGATAATTGATAATGCTGCCACACACACACGCACACAAATAGACGCGAACACAGCAAAGCATCCTGTCAGAGAGACAGCGAAGAGAACCAATCCTTTGCTAAAACTAACCTGTGATTTGTAATCAGTATTTTTGCCATCCAAAATAATTGAATAGATCATTTAACAGGCAAAACCGAAAATGTAACAGAAAATCTAGTTACTTTGCTACTTTATTTTTCCATATATAATATAAAATCTTCATTATTTCATCTTCAACCGTGCATTTATTAGACTTTGTAAACATGACTTTGATTCATGGCAGAGTGATTAAAAACCTGCATGTCCTTCTTCCAGAAGTTCGTAAGGTCAGCCAATCAGATTGGAACGGCCGATTTTGACCATCACTTGCCATTTTTGTGTCCAGTTTGCATCAGATGGTCAGTGAACAGACTGTGGGAGGTCCGTAGCTGGGAAACAGAAACAGTTTATATTTCATATTTGTTTAACAGCCGATTTCATCCAGAGTTACAGCACATTCAATGTAGGCTGTGCGTCTTATCAAAAGAGTAAAAAAACATGCATCAGTTTAATTCTTTAGCTGTAGTGCTTTAAACATACATCATGTTTACGTCTGTCTTCGTCAATGAACTCAAAATTCAGAAGCCTGTATTCATACACCAATGTTTTTTAGAACAGCGATTTCTTTTCTCTTGTGTGTGATGGATTCGATAAATTCGCAGGTGGAGACGGAGTGCAAGCATTTCCCGTGGGCCTAACACATATATACCATTCTGAAATATTACATCAGTTTTTGTAGATAAGCAGAGCAGAGTGAGAAGGCTTTGAACAGACCTACTCTGGTCCCTCCTCACACTTCAGACAGCGCACAGCACCGAGAACTAAATAAAACCCGGGCCTAGTGAATCCCTTCAGCGAGTCAGGCAGCCATAATCCCCTTTTAATTTCCTTTTGGAGCCTTCGCCAGGGCTCCGTCTAAAGCCGGCTGTCCGTGATGACACAGTGGCCCTGGTGACAGTGAAGGGCTATGGGGGTCTTTATGGGGATCCAGGCGAGGAATATACAATAACCAAGCGAGGTCTTTTCAGCCTTTATACGGCCTGCTTTCTGTTTGCCCAGCACTCCGAGGGGGATTTTCTATGTCATACACACATACAAACACACTCTCTCACTTCTACCCCTCTTACACACACACACTTCCGTCTGTGCACAAGGCCTTGCACACACACACACACACTCCTTCAGAAGCAGACCCAAGGTAAAGTTTCTCTGTATAATGCAATTTATATCTTAATTTATACAGGTTGGCTGTGATGTATGGGTCACACGGCCCGCTTCGCTCAATCCCTCTCAATCCCACAATGCCCAGTGTAATATTTCCTCTTGAACAGCAATTTATTTTTCTCCGGTAGAGGAGTTATTTAAAAGAAAAGGTCTCATCATTAAAATGTATGCTTTGCAGCACGGCTGAGCTAAAGGGCAGCCAGTGAACGCGCCACACTCCCTGTTCGCCGACTGAAACGAGACGGAAAGAGTCCACGTAGACCAACACACCCTGAAAAAAGAACGAGAGACGAGAGAGAGAGCACATCTTTGTAACATATTTGCCCAAAAGGTAAGTTCAGACCAACAAAATGGAGAGTGTTAACGTTATCCCGGGAGATGAATGGATTTCTCCTGACATTTTCCATTGTATGGGGTACCGTATATCTCCCACATGTAATATTACTGAATGTTATCTGATATAGTCAGATATACCGTCCTTTTTTAAGTATCTAGTTGCTGTGCTTCATATTATGTGCTTCATTTTCCATAAAATGTCATTGGAGGCTCTGTGTTGTATGTAACCCTCTCATCACCTGAAGACGTTCTCCTGCTTGAGTCTGGCGTTTTCATCCCATCCACCAGCTGAAGTAATTAAAGGGTTATTAGTAAACAGATACTCATGCTCACTTACCACTGCCAACTGTCTCATACCATCTGCTGCCGGTGTGTGTGTGTGTGTGTGTTTTTGCACTTGACTTTAGGAAGAGCTGGAGGAGCAGGCGTCTGTGTTAACTGTGTAGGTATCACACCGTTCTAATACACAAATATCTATCTATCTATCTATCTATCTATCTATCTATCTATCTATCTATCTATCTATCTATCTATCTATCTATCTATCTACCTATCTACCTATCTACCTATCTGTTGTTCTTTTGTTATATGTCCTGTCATTCATGTATTATATGTTGTTCATTAATTGTTAGTTAGTTCCATCCATCCATATCTGTTGGTAATTCATTCATTAGTTTACTCCCTCCATCCTCCATCCGTCCATCGTTCTATCTCGTTCTGTCATTTGATCTATCCATTGTTCTATATTGTTCTATCATCCCATCTATCATTCTGTCAGTCTGTCTTCTATCGTTAATTTATGTATTGTCTATCTGTTTATGTCAGACCCTTCCATCTATGTTTATATGTATGAGTGTGTTTGTGTTTATGTGTGTGTGTGTTTACTTATGCTTTGGTTCTGGCACTGTGTTGATTCCAAGGCAACCATTACTTTTTTTTTTTTATTTCATTTTCAGGCAACTGCATTTTCTCGCTTTGCCTGTATCCTCCACCTTGCCTCTCCACCCCCTCCCCTCTTCCCTCTCCATCCTCGCTGTTTTTTTTTTCTGTAATATTGAAGGGATTAACCCTGCTGGCCCCTTGGTGGTTACTGTTTCATTTTATTCTTATTAAAATCTTAAGAGCCTTCTTTAATATTCCTGCATGATACTACCTCAATAATCTATCTCTCTTCCTCTTTCCCTTTGTGTGTTTTTGTGCACGTGTGTATTGGTGAGTGTGTGTGTGTTTCTTTTTCTGCCTGCTATATGTGTTCACAAGCGCACAGCTGTCGACAACCAGTGAGCAGGGTGTAACATCTATTTGCATGACAGTGATTGCATTTTATAGTAATCATAATTATCTTAATTCACAATCTTTCCCATACACTACACCTGACACATGTAATGATTTAGTGTGGGGGGGGTTTCCTGCAGGCTTTTAGCTCACTCGTAATGCTGTAATACTCCTGCTGAGCGGCAAACAGCTATCTACAGAAAACTGCATTGATTTTGTGACACCTCAGGTTTGAGTAGAGTAGCGAACATGAATACTGTTGTCACAGCAAAGCTTGCTGGATCATTCTCTCATTTCTGCATCAGTTTCCATGACCTGAGGCAGCTTATGTAGCGATGTGTGTTCTTCTAGCACAAATCATAGAGAGGCTGAAGGTGCTCTGAGAGTTTTTGTCATCTACTTACTGTCATCTGTCAGTTACTGATCATTTCTTCTTTTATTTTCAAATAAATTGCTGTAGTTTTAAATGACATGGAATTTATTATCTCATGCTCATTTTTAAATTATTTTACATAAAATAGTTTTTCTTTTTTGTGCTCATTTTTATTCCATGTCAGTACTCATTACTTCTGAGTGTTGTATTTAAAAATTAACTCCTTTTATTTAAATTAGTTCAAAAAGCCTTGCTCAAAACACAGAAGTGCACAGTCCTCCCACCCTCACATATTTTAGTGCTTGTAAAAGACAAGAATATTTCTCCTCTCTATTCACTGGCAAACAGAAACCAATTCCTCCACCCCCCTCCGCATCCGCCGCACAGAGGTCGAATTGTCAAAATGACTCTTTTTATTACAGTTCATAAACACAGATTCCCCCAGTGGCCTTGGGAAATTTCACATAAACTTTGATCAAACAAACGACAGCTTTCTTGGTTTTAAGCACCTGTCATAACGTGCGAAAATAGGCCCGCTCAATCACAAGCAAAGAAAACAGTGGGAAAATAGAGCAAATGCCACAGCGTCGCCGTTATATCAAATCATTATTGTCCAGAATACCCAGGGAATGGATCTCATATGATACAATAAGTTTCTCTTTCATTGATTTTTTTTTTCTCTCTGAATTTCTTGTATGAATTCTTCCTCCCTGGTAAACTTTGTGGCTTAAAGTTAATGAGTCAGAATTCACTGGTGCATTTATGAGCCTTGAAAAATGCCTGAAAATAGACAGTGGAGAGGAGTGTGAGGAAAAAGGTCTCATGTATGTCCCTCAAATCCCTGTGGCTGCATCTCTCATAGTTAATGATTCTTTCCTTCCATTTAAATACTGTAAGGAGTCAAAGCATGAAGCTATTTTTGGTCACAGGTCCATGCAGAATCTGCATATTTTTTATTTTAATGCTTCTGGGATTGAAAAAGGTTTTCAATATGGTAAATTGTAATTAGTTCTCGAAAAATGTTTGCCAAAAATGGCATTTTTATGTAGTTTTTCAAGATAGTGTTCATGAGAGCTCAATAGAGAGGTATTGATCTAGTTTACTTTACTTTGCTTCCAGGTTTTTAATTTTAGTTAGAAGAGAGGATGCAGAATTGCATTAGCATGAATTTGTATCATGAATGCATGATTAGTTTAACGAGTTTTAAAAAAGCTTTACATTGTTAAACATCTTTTTGTCCCACAATGCATTACCTATACTGAATTGTGATTAATTCAAAGTGCCCCTAGTATGGAATTTTGAAAATTATATTTCATGCAGTTTGTAACAATTCTAAGTGAATGAAAACACCAGGTTTAAACCTGAAAAAGCTGTTTATAAAGTTATTGTCTCTGAAAAGAAAGAGTCGACTCTGATTCATTAAAATGAGTCCTTTTTTTTAATGAATCTCAAGCGTTTTCATGTTGACGTAAATTAATCGTTGAGCGAATCGCTGGGCAGTCGTTGAGCAAGCAGCCAAAGGTAAAAAAAAAATCATTTTATAAGACAGCCTTGCATGCATGTCAATCTGTCACTAGGGACCCCGAAAACCAAAATATGAACCTTTCATTAACCATCATAGGGGCACCTTAACTCCTTTACTGTCCTTCCATTCCAACTTCCTGTGGGGTGTGATCAGCTTCATTCAAATTTCAACTTATGAAATTAGTCGGTTTTGAATTTTGCACACCCTTGAATAGTAAATGGCCCGATACATGAATGAAGCAAAAGAAATTAGGTTGCATTTTTTTATCATCTGAACTGATTCACAAAACTGAATGATTTGTTTAATGAGTCACATTCTGGTTCATGATCATGTTACTGCAGTTGACTTGCTTCAGGTCCAGTCAATGCTAAGATACTTCCAAAACATTCCTGGTTATAGGTTATGTCAATATTAGAGAGATTTGTGTGAGAACGAATTGTATGGCATGTACATTATTCACACATCTAATAGCGTTATACAAGCATTATTTTAGTACTGTCCTAGTCTACTTTTTACAGACAATGCCCAAAATGACACACTGATAACTGCAAACAATGAGTGTGTGTGTGGGTAACCTTAGAGTCATAGAGATAGTGATGTGGCTGGCAGCTGTAGGTAGGGATATCAGAGAGCACCCTGCTCTCCTTTCGGCCTTTTTGTCTGAAGTTGTGTCTATTCTCTGACTCAGAGGCCTCATGGGCGTCCTCGGTGGCTCCTTAAGATAGCAGTAATTACCGAGGACCCACAGCAGCGCTTTTGCGGTGTATTGTTCAAGTGTTGGTTTGCTTCTTGATATAATTGAGAGAACAGGCGTGGGGTTTTTCCTAACCTATCATACTGCTCAGTCTTGTCTCTCAAGATCTTCTATCTCGTGGTCTATCTTACCCCTACTCTGCTTTGCCTGCTACTTACTTTCATGACTCAAGTCTTCCTTTCACTGCTCTTCTATTGTTTTCACTATCTGTTGCCCTCCATTCTTTCTCTGTTCCTCACATCAGGTCATGTACTCCGGGACTTAACAGTGCCATATCTTGCCCTCATCACTGGCTTTATTTTATTCATGTCTCTGCTTGCTCTTTTATTCGGGTGCTTTTTCTAGATTGTCATTGCTAACATAAAGAGATGTGGGAATACTAGATGTAGCAGATGAGCAGAGATCTGGCAATATCATATTATTAAATTATGTTTAAATTATGGGTTAAATTATGACAATATTGTGATTTGTTTAGTTTGTAGGTAATGTAAAATGATTTATTCAGATTTTTTTTTCTTTTTTTTTTTACCTTAAAACTTTCTCTTATGCTCACCAAGGCTGCATTTATTTGATCAGAAATATTGTAAAGCTATATAAAATACCATGTAAAATGTCTTCTTTTCTATCTATGTTCATATTTATTGAAATGTAATTTGTTTCTGTGATAGTAGAGGTATCATTTCTCCAGTCTTCAGTGTAATATATTTACAGAAACTATTATATATTTTTTCCAGTCTTTTGTAACAATGTAAATGTTACTTTCAAACAATGTGAAAATGTGTATATTCTTAGCTTGATAATATTGAAAAAGTATTAATATTTCAAATTATTGTTCTTTTTTCACGACCCTTAGTATCTACACTGGAAGAACATGAATATGTACATCACCTCAGAATGACCAGCTCAAGACTGATCGTCAGAAACGGTAAATATTCTGTTTCGTTATGAATGCAAATCCATGCAAATGAATGCAACATATTTAGAAAATAGAATAGTGAAATATTGATATATTTAACTGCTTAAAAACTGCTTAAAAATGTATAAGGCAATCAAACGATGATTTAAATTAGTAGGCCAGAGCCCAGAATGTACCAGATATGGAGAATAAAATTCACATCCATCAATTCAGATATAAATATGGATATTTGTAAATAAAATCATTTTATTTCAGACAGATGGGGACAATAAAGTGGGCGAAATAGCTGTGCAGCGCGTCAAAAATAGAAACGGGGCGTCCGTCAACTGTCGCAATGCACTGCAACGTCCGCGTCCAGTGTAGACAGCTTCGAGAGCTGATCTAGTTTTGTAGACACAGTGTAGACAAGGTGTCAGCCAATTAACTATTCCTTCTTGTGTATATTTTATAAAGCTTTCACATTATTTAAATTCAAGAATGAATGACAATTGTATAAGTGACAGGCTTTTGTGTTGTGTGTGTATGTGTGCATTGTAATATGTTTGTATTGTGGGGGATGTATGTGTGTGTGTGTGTGTGTGGTATGTGTCGGCATGAACAGGTGTGTTGGTGTGAATTATAAAGGATGCTCAGCACACCCTCAGTGTTGTGGGAGGTTGAACACTCAGTCTTGGCACACTCAGGTCAGTGGAGATCTGCCTCTGTGCTGGATCAAAGAGAGCTGAGCCTGTGTCACACTCTCCAGCCATGATACTAATGCCACAGTCCTGGCAAACACAATGCTCTTCTCCCATCTCCCACTGTTTCTCTGTTTTATTCTCTCTCTCTCTCTCTACCTCAGCACCTGACATATAATAAATAGACCAGAGTTTTCCATTGTTACTAGAAGGAAATAATCGAAGGGAAAATGTAATTTAGCAAAATTGCATTCATCGAGTTTTGTCTAGTTGGCCTTTTCATGACTTTTTTTACTAGCCTTATGGATACAGAATCAGTTTTTTTTATTTTCTATTATGATAAATGTAAAAATAAATTATAAATTGTATTATATTTTAAACAGTATAACTTTGTTGTCATATGTATATGATGTAAAATACAAATTGCAATATAATATTAATATAATTGATCATTTAAAAAATAATATATATATATATATATAATATAATATATATATTTTTTTTTCATTAGGTTAACTTGCAATAACAACTAACTAACACAATAAAACAATTTTAAAAATATAGTAAAAATATGTTTTTGAAATAAAAAGACATTTGTCTTTTTTTTTTACTTATAATATATAACTATATTTTAATATACAGTTATTTTTACTGTTTAGTTCAATACACAATTCTCTTTTGAGAATAGCCATTTACAATCTTAAATCAGTTTCTGACTATCATTATAGGTATAACTGAATAATTTAAAAGTTTGAATGGACAGGAGCAATCTCAATTCGTAACCTATTCTTCATAGTTGCGAGTTTCTGAAATGAACAGCTGTGATGACAAGTTTCTAGATCTAGATCTAGATCTCTTTGTACTCGTAATGTTTTTCAGCACACTCAGCATTAAATCGATGAGGAATGTGAAACGCAACGGATGCATGGGCCGTTGTTCTGTCTTCCTGATACAGATAAATCAATAAGAAGTCTGAAGTCAGAGAGTGAGTCTCTGCCCCTTTCAAGTGTCTGTTTTTCTTCTGCTGGGGTGCGAGAGGCTCTTGTTTTATGCCATGTCTTGTGCCGAAGTCTGTGGGACTCCAAAGGGCCTCTCACCTGTGTGAGAAGAATCTGTGAACCCATCAAACCGACAGGGAGCTTTGTGAAGACAGGCATGAAGCAGACTGCACCCACAGCACACGTCACGGCCCGTTAGGAGCAGCCGAACGCACTAAAGAGGTTAAACTGCCGCGCCTGGCAGAGGCAATTTTATTGATAACCATTTGAAGCCCTTTTTTTCCCGCCCGTCTCCGAGCCTTACGTGCCATCACGCTTTTCCGTCTTTATTCCGTTTGCCACTCTCAACTGACTTCAAATGTGGAAAGCTCTCCCTCCGACGGAAAAGAAGCTGCCGTTGCCTCTTTCCCGCTGTCTCAGCCGTGAAGATCTGCATTCTGATCTGGCAGACAATCGTTGGCAAATTCCCACATCTCTCTGATGTATGTAAATATTTATAATATCAGGTTCTCTGATGATCAAATGCACGTTGGTTAATAGTGAACTTACGCTAGTGGCTTCCCCCAATTGTCAGACAGAATGTTCCTACTGTTTTTTCTAACCGTGTTTGACTTGTTGGAAAGGGGGAGCCATTGTCAGTGTTAGCTTGGTTAATCTGCTTTCCTTTCCATCTTTTTCTCTCCCAGCTGCTCGAGCGCTCCATCATTTCCTCGTTAGCCCACGGTCCCTGCCCTGGCCTGAAGTCATTGCTCAGTTAGGCATCTGGCAGGCCGACCCTGAGGGTCCCCAGTGGTGAGTGAGGAGTCAAGGGTTGGTCACTGGATGTACTTTCCATTCCTTATACCTTTTCTCTGTCCAATTAGAAGCTATCTGAAACAAATAAATAACACTGTCAATGCATCACTGCTCTTCCTTCATATAGCCCAAAGGTCTTTGTGTTGTAGGTCATCAAAGTAATTTGATACAAAATGCATGCTTTTATTATTATTATTATTATTATTTATTTATTTTTCATAAAAGAGGTAAATGGATGGAAATAGACGGGAAGGGTAGATGCAGTGTCTGTGAGACTCTTCACTGTGGGCTTTCCCGCAGACTGCCAGTGGCAGCCCTGCTAAAGTCCCTGAACAAGTATTAAACAACCCCTGACTCAACATCTTCATCACACCTTGCACTGCATTTCTGCATTCCTTTTTATTCATTTTAAATAGATTTATTATTATTAATGATCTAATGTAATACATAATATATTGTAAATAGTTGTTCTATATCTAATTGTATTATATTTTTATAACAATAATTATAATAATATAATATACATTGTATGACATATAATGTATATTTTTGAAATCAAGTATCAGTTAAAATTAAGGTAAAATCATTTATTATCTATATTCAAAATACATAATATACTTTAAATATCTTTAAATCAAATAAATAAGTATATTATGTATTATAAAACATATATATATATATAACATAATATATAACATAAAAATAAATAAATAAATATATATATAAAACTCAAATCATATATAAAAAAACATTTAATTACATTTCTAAAAAAAAATGCGCAAACATACATTATAGTATAAACTAGGTTTATAATTTTAAGCATAAGATTGTTTTAATACTAGATATTATTGGTTAAGATTTCTATGTCAAGTAATTATGAACGATCCAATTTCATAATGCACAATATACAGTATATCATTTACATCAAATAACTATATATAATTTCTAATTACTTTAATAAATCCAAACAATATCTAATCTAATGTTTGTTCATTAAAATGTAATATATAATAATAGTACTGTGTGTGTGTGTATGTAATGTATATGTATATATTACATTTATGATTTTTTTTGATCAACACGTTTCACATATATTTAAAAACAAAGACTCATTCAAATTTTAGGTTCATCACCCCAGGAAGTGTCTATCTCACACTCCTCACAGATGCATTCTACACAATAACACAAAAGACAAAAAACAAAACAAATAAAAACACATTGCCCACCCCTCCCTTTGCCCCCTTCCCCCTCACAAACCCAAAATGCATTCTCCTGCCAGGCTTCACACGGAAGGGTGTTAAAAATACATGTATACCCTTCCTCATCCTTTATTCATACCCATTCCTTCCTTTATGTTTATGAGACACAGGGGCTCGCGGGGTCCAGCGTTCTGACCCAGGGGTGCGCAGAGGTTCTCCAGAAAGTTCCTCTTTCTCAAACCTAATCCACTTTAAATGAGCCCAAACACTGAAGAACTACTTCATATGTACATACTGTATGTTGGTAAGGTGACGGCGTTGCAGCATTCGAGAGTCCACAAGGATTTATTAGTAAAGAGACAACGATATTCATTACTGTTATTATTAATATTCATATCCATAATAAAATTTTATGACTAATGCCAACATAATGACATAAATATGAAAAAAAAAGTTCTGCTTGTGCAGTTTATGTAGGTCCAGAGGGTTGTTTTTCTCCCAGCCATCGGGTGTCAGTATAGACAGGGATGTAGTTAGTGCCCCTCCGTTAGGCCTGGGGGTGGAAGGGGTGGATGTTGTTAGCGCTGTCTACATCCTCCAGGGTAGCGAACGCTCCCACGGGACAGTTCTCTGCTTGCTCACTCATCTGTGTGATGGAACAGTGCGAGCAGGGGGTTACCGACAACTCTACGACTGTTCGCCCTTATTGATTAGATAATCAGCCTGTCACCTAATACCACTGTTCTTTACATTGTCCCCTGCTGGGACGAACATGACTGTTATTGCTGACTGCAGGGGATTCCTGCAGCAAGCACCTTTTATGTCCACTATTCTTTTCCACGTGGACTGTTCGCTTTTTTTCCCATTTCTTCCTCTGCTGGACTGCGGGAAGAGTGTTTTCATTATTTGCCAAGATTGGTATGTCAATCCTTTTGCCCCTGACCCAAGTTTAGAAATGCTTTGGGTTTTATTGGAGGAATGATTACTGAGTTATCTCGCTACCTCACTCCGAGGCCTTTATACCTCCACCCTTCGTATACCTTCAGGCAAGGATTGGATTTGATACCCAGGACAGTACCTTGGGATCTGCTCGCTGTCTACTTTCTGTCTCTTTCTATTGTTTCGCTGTACCCCCCATTTCCTAAATGTGTCTGTGTGTGTTGCTGATTCAGATCTTTTTTACACTTTGTTTTTTGATTCCAGCAGTGTTTTCCAGCTTTTCCCCTAATCTCTCTGCCCAACTAAGTTTATGCAGAGGACAAATGTGAGTAGGGTAACACAGCGACAGCGTCCCAACCACCTTCCCCTGGGGGTCACGGGTGTCATGACCCCGCAGCAGGTGCCACTGATCTCGCTGCCCATCACTGTCCCAGTTTCCCAGATTTTTATCCACACCTGCACTAGGATGAAGATTTCCCATTTAGTGTGATCAGAATTATTATTTTTGATTAATTTTTTTATTATTATTCTATTTCTATTTTTTTATTATTCTAAATAAAACGAATGATTTTTTTTCAGTTTTATGTAGGTAGGTTTTTAAGTTAATATCACTCCGGCCATAAGTTAATGCCTTCTCCACATTTCTGTATCTTATAATTAAATATTAATAGTCTAATTTAAAGCTTTAGATCTGTAACTTTAACTATGCTCAAATAATAAATATTTACGTTTTATCTCTGTTTGGGCAAATTACTACCCTACCAATGCATCTGTTATTATTATTATTTATTTATTTATTTATTTATTTTTAGTTTCATTGTTCAAACTTTTTTAAATTTAAATGCATTTAAATTAAATGTGAAGCAGGTTTCCAGCAAAGAAATAGCGAGAAAGGACATAGTGAACGTGCAGATGTTTCTGTTCCTTGAACTGAATTTCATTTAAAGCAACGTGACAAAAAATGTCAATCGTCAGAAAAAACATGGGAAAAAGACAGTCGCCCAAATCACGATGCAAATTGCACTTTGATTGACTCTTAATTTCATCTGAAGGCTGTTTTGTTTGGTTTTTATTCTGAGTCAATGAGCTTAATCAGAGTCACTGATCCTGCGGCTCTAAGCTCTCCGTGTTGTGTTTTTGTTTGTCGGGAGATCAGCGAGACTCTATCCGCACTTCATTAACCCTGAGCCGGGGACAATCCTCGGTAAGAGCCGAGGGATTTACCACTATCCTTTCACATGCAAAAATCTCAGCGTCTATTAACAAGACCGAGGAGCTTTTCTTGCAATCAGCTGCGCACTTCGCAAGAATAACCCTTTTCATAAATATTGAGGGGGGTCATCAGCCTCCCTTGGATCATGTGCAGATCCATGTGATAATTTAAATGTTTGATCTGAATTGATATGTCTTTTTTTTTTTTTTTGTTCACGTGCATGCGCATGTGGTTATAAAAAAACGAACATATCTCAAATAGCTTTAATGACTTGATGAACATTTGATTTTAGTGTTTTATTGCGTGCTTTTAAATTATTTTAGTAACATTGTTGACGCTTTTCGTTATTATAGTTTTCAATTTGTATGCTTCAGATATATTGTGTGCAAAATAAGCATGCAAATTAAGTAGGCAATTTTGAAATTGTAGGCTACTTAAAATATAATATGTTTTATTTTTTTATTTTGCGCAATTCCCCGCCTCAATAACTAGCCATTATTATTTTTAAAACGTTCTTAAAATGCTTTCTCTCTCTCTTAGTGATTCTTGGGCAGGGGCCCAAGCATGAGACGCAGGACGACATGTGTTATGCGAAAGTTTGCAGCAGGAGCCCGACTGATCACACGTTATCGACGTTCAATTAAAAGCTATTAAGGTCTTTTGTCTGCTCGTTAATATCCCATTCAGTAGCCCTGTCAGAGCGGTCCCTAAACCCTGAGCTTTACGGACCGGTCTCATGGTTGGGTTAAAGTCAGTCTTAGGCTCACGGAGGGGGGGTGAAGGGGGGTCTCGTCATGCCGCTGACCAGATGTCCCCTTGCTGATCCGAGCCGCAGTCAGCACTGCCCGGTGACCAGCTGTTGGGGCCGTTTGGCAAAGAGCAGCAAACCAACACTCCGAAGAAAGGGTATGGAAACAATCCATTTCCAAATGGGATCATTTAGGGCACTTAAACAATTACACACTTAGGTGACCATTAATTTTTCATCCACATATTGTTTATGAAAACTAAATGAAACGACTCCGCTTGCTTAGTGATGCATGATGCCGTTTTAAGAGTGCAAAAAACTCTGTCACTTTACTCTTGTAGGCACGAGACAATGGAGGCTGACAAGTGTTGAGTGTGTGTGTGCGCGCGCGAGAGAAAACCACTTCACGCGCCCGCAACCAACGTCCAAGTATTTCCCTTTTATCGTGCTGCCAATAAAATGAACATCGTTTTAAATCGTATTGAGACCGGCTCATATGATTCATGATCAAAATGATATTTAAAGTGTGACCTATTAATAAAAGGTAGTCGCGTTAAACTTTAAAATATGAAGGTTGAATTAAGTTCCCAAATCTCCAGGCGTTTCTGAAAGGTTAGGGAGGTGAATATTCACTTCCTTGGGTGCGACATTCTTATTAACTTTTTTTTTTCTTCCGTAGGTTCGACAAATTAAATCCACGATGCTAACCAAATAGTGTGGGGTTTGAGCAAAGTGTCTGACAGTCATGTTTAAAATGATTCAAACACATTTGCCAGTTATAGAGTTCTGTGAGCTCGAATTTATGATATTGCTATCACAGCGTTTGTTTACGTTTATTTTCGTAAGCAAACTTTTACTTTTCATTAAATTTCTGGATACGTTTTAAAAGCAATGACTTGGCGTAACAAGTGTGGCAAAGTAACTACTATGCGTATTTTATTGGAAGACTTTTTTTCATGTTAAAACTTAGTCTTTCTTTTAATTTAGCCTGGGTTTCAGTTATGGAGAATAGGTCTAAACCATTAATTATTTAATCGACACACCGCGTTGACCTATTTATTTTACCAAATAGATTAAATATAGCATTTGTATTTTCAGCTATACAAATTATAAAATTACATTTCAGTGTTGGCCCACTTTTAGCTTTACCAAAATGTTTATCGTTAAATTACTCCTAAATTTAAGGGTTGCGTACGAAACAAAAAAAAATGTTTATATCATATTATGTACATTTGTCAAAAGGTAAAATTGTCTCATTGGTCGTCGAAAGTAGCACATCGTGCATTGGTTGCATGAAGTTCTGTTTCTTGTTGCAAAGTACAGGATTGGCAAATTTTGCAAAAGCAATTTTCTTAATTCATACATTTATAATGTGTCGATGTTCAGGTCTGGCACGCGCATTATGCACCTGCATACCTTTTATATTGGCTGTTGGTTTAGTGTAATTGAATTGTCTATGAGTGTGTATTTACCCAGCATTTGTATAGGCTACCTCCACATTCTCAGTCAGTGTAAATTAATGAAAGATCTTTATTAGCACATTTATAAAAGTAATTCTCCTTGCTTAAAGACCACCCTCCCCCGCACATCCAGTAGTTTTAAGAGTTTTCAAGAAGTTAAGCACACGGGGGCACGAACGAAAATCATCTGGAATTACGATGATCATTAATTCACAAATAATTATTCTCAATATACAGCTTCACCAGAAAGAATGACAAGATATTTCAACGGCTTTATACAGAGTTATTGCACAATGCCTGGGCGAACACTTTGCATGTCAGCTCCTTTCAGACGTCTTATTGATCACAAGTGATCTGAAACGAGGACTTGGCGTTTTCCCGTCAACATCAAAGTGATACTACTGGCAGTTGTGCAGGAATATAGAAACGAAAAAAGCAGCACAAAAATAATCGATTGATAATCGATTAATAATCCAGCTCGTCCAATCCACCTGCTTGTTCTGTTTAGGCAAAGCACTCCGTACCTTTCAACTGTTTGTCACATAGAAAAGTGACACTTCTTCATTTAAGTTGCTTTTTCATTTTGTAGAGACGTGTCGGGTTTTAATGTGCTGCTCGGGTCAGTCTCACCTGTTAACGTAAGGCTTGGAAATATGATACAAAAAGAGAAACTTCGAGATTTGTCTTTTAACATAAAACAAAATATTCTTATTTACACCTCTTTTCCTTTGTACATTTTAGAGGGTCACTACAAAGCCCACGATTTATGACCTGGATTTCATCTCAGGATAATTAAATATGAATCTACCATTTAAATATTCTTTGCGTCAGGGATGCACCAGCAATACACATTTTGACTAATTAAAAAAAATAATAATAATATTTTGTAAACGAAATATCCCTGTAGTATCATGTCCCGTTATTATTACGTCCAGTATATAACGGTCTGTATTTCTTTTCTCCAGATTTAACATTTAGGGTAAACAAAAAATATAAACATAAGTTACAAAAAAAAGAGAGAGAGATAAGTAAAATAAATAATTAAATAATGTTTTAAAATGTCAGTTTGTTTTTGTGGCTTCGTAAAATTTCTCGAATATTTTGTCACCAGTAAAATAGTTTCAAAGCTGCCATGTATTGCAACGAGTCCGAATCGTGCCGTTCATCGTGGTGGTGTCGGTCTGGGTAACACACCGGAGAGGGGGGGCAGAGGCGGCGGCTCGTTGGCGCCCTGGAGACCGTGCAGAAGAATCCGGGGAACGAGAGGACGCTGCAGCGCCGGCGGGGGCGCCGAAGGTCCCCTGTATAAGTAGAGCGCTGCTCCAGGGTCCAGATTCGACATCAGGCTTTGAGGGTAGAAATACGGCGAAGGGAACATCCTTTGCAGCGCGGAATAATTTCCAGCCTCCGCTAACAATTCCAGTCCGACCGCCGTTTGCCTCTTCCACTTTGTCCTTTTGTGACGAAAAAGAATGATGTTAGTATATAAAAATAAAATATCAATTATTCTACGACCAGTGTTTTATCTTCTGATCGTAAAAGCTGTGACAAAAATAAAACAAATATTCACCTACGCGTATTGTTTATTCCCAAGCGAAACATAAACCTCAAAGTGTTCAGAGAAATAAAAACTCAATCATATGTTTCTTTATCTTCTGTTTCTAAGTATCTGCATAAATATCAGTTTATAACCACACAATTCAATAACAGTATGATTTAGGCTACGTTAGAACATCGTTAGAGCTTTGTCACTTACATCCAAAATATTAATTTGCCTATATGTATTGCAATATGAGGGGAACGAGCAATGGAAATGTAGTTTGATCTTTAATTAACATTAATTGTGTAAATGATATAAACAAATATTTGTGACAAAGCTGCTTGCTTTTGACATGAAATCTTAAGTAATTAATTTGATTTAATGGAGGACGCATACAACATTCGTGCATAAAATGCTATATATTCATTTCAAATCTTGGCACAGAATTAGATGCTGCGAATAAACCACTTGTAGAAGTACACCATCTTCCTGATATAGAATATCTTCCTTTTTTTATTTATTTTTTTATATTGTATATTATTTTGGTTTGATTTTTTGTAGCTCCCTTTTAAGCTATAAAATTAGAAAGATGTGAATTTTTGAGCCCTTTAAAACCGAAAAGTTAAATAATTTCTTATTTAATTGAACGATATTTATTCTGAAGCGTGCAGCGCAACCACATTACCTGACGTGTATTATTGTCTTTGGCAGAACACTTGTAAATCAAATGAAAATAATATGATGGGCCTATGCGCCCAATACAGTAAAATAAACGAATTCCACGTTTTGCCATGCAAGGTAAAAATGAAGTTATAAAATGAAACGGATATATATAATCAGTACCATTTAATTTCTGCAATTTCCCCTCTTGTTTAATGTTGCTGGGATGCACTCAAGCATTTGTTTCCAGCTGACCACATGCTCACCTCCTGTTCTGGTACCAGGTTTTGACCTGCGTGTCGGTCAGGTTGAGAGAGGCCGCCAGCTCCATCCTGTCCTGCACACTCAGATACTTCTGACGCTCAAAACTGCGCTCCAGCTGGGCGAGCTGATGGTCAGTGAAGGCGGTCCGCGCTTTCCGTGGCTTCTTCAGGCGAACCTGCGGGCTGTCTCTGCTGCTCGAGATCTCCCTGTCGCCCTCCTCTTTCACTGAAACACCACATCGAACGAAAGGGCACTGATTAGTACGAGTTAGTTAGCCCAAGTGTTTCAGTAGACCCTGCTTTGGCAAGTTGTCACTTGTTCTGGTGTCAAAGGTTTCCACATATCCTCTGATGGTCCCGCGCGTGCTTGTAACCCTGTCATGCATTTTTCAGATTTTTATTTTCAGTATGTGAATGCGCGAGGGTTGTGATATTTAATTCACCCCTCTCTCCCCATCTAAACCAAACTCTTTTCTCTCTGAACCCAGAAAAAGAGGGACACGACGCGAGAGACCTTGCCAGTCGAGTAGTTGAGTCGTCTCTCAAGGAGCACAATAATCCGGCTAATTGAGCCACTAGGGATGGAAACCTTTCAACCGAGACCGGAGAAACTTCACAGGGCCGGGGATAAGAGCGAAATAAAGAGCGGACCGACCCCGTGCGTTACAAATCTGATTAGCACTGGGACAAATTGCATCAAATCCCTGAAATATAAGG
>JAUMHR010000081.1:6289538-6301085 GCA_032361145.1 Enteromius fasciolatus
TGGAAAATCTAACAATGCACACAGTTTCCTGTAAGGGGTAGGTTTAGGTGTAGGGTCAGTGTAGGACAATACCACATGCAGTTTGTACAGTATAAAACCATTACACCTATGGAGAGTCCCCTTAAATCACAAAAAGCAACATGAGAGTGTGTGTGTGCTAAGACAATGCTAAGACTTTGAACTTTTAAAAGCTTCACAATTCAAGGAATTACAAGAAACTACACTTAACACAAATTAAGCTTTAGTGATTGTCACTGGCCGTACAAAATCCCAGAATGCTTCAGCCACAGTAAATGCTACGATGTTGAACAAAAAACACAGAATTAGAAATTAATGCAGAGGACAGAAAATCAGGAGCTTGACACACCAAATGGAGATGCACAGAAACGTCCTAACAAATCTGTCACTCAAACACTTGTATTTAGCGTACATCCTCTGATTGTTTGAAGATTTGAGGGAGAGGCAGAGGAGATGATTGGCAAGAGGCTTCAAAGTTGTTTGATCTTGCCTCACCTCGGGTGAAAACAATGTTTTGAATTTCATTTATTTATTCTGTTCCATGTTTGTTAAATATATATTTGGATATGTTCAGGAAAGTGGTACGACGTTCCTGGATAAACTTTGGCGTCGCTGTCATTTTGAAACATTGGGTAAAACATGCCTTGCGATAAAAAAAGAGACATGTAGAAGGAAAGAAATGTTGACTTAAGTCAACAAACAAACATTGTTGGGGAAAAAACGGGCACACCCTGGACCAGTCAGCGATGCAAATGATGCACCTTAAAGCCATCAGGTGCGAGATTTGACAGAAAATAATGAGAACCGCTGAATCTTTTATAAGGTTAACACTCACATTTCCCAGTCAGCTGTCACACAAGAAAGACTTTAGCGCATTCACGCTGGAGAAATATACCTTTATTGGCTCATTAAAGCTGACAGGGGGCTCGGGACCGCCAGCACTCAGGCTCGGGACCGCCAGTGCGCCACCCCGTTTTGTGTCAGTAATTTGCCGAGGAGATATACCTACCTTGAAAAAAGCGAAGGGGAAAATTATGAAGGTAGCAAGAATGAGAGAGCGAAATGGCAGAAGCCGGTGGGGCGAGTGCCGAAAGATGGGGGTGCCAGAGGGTGGGGGGGGTTTAAGGAAGGGCCTTGGGGGAGGGTGGAAAGATCGCTAGCACGCCAGGAGTCTGATTCTCTCCTAATTGGAAGCATTGGGCATTGTCAACCGAGGATTTTCAGTCGCTCACTGACAGGTAGAGTCGTCAGGATGATAGCCCACTTGTCAGCGCAAAACACCAATAAAAACAAACCACTTTTGATTAAATTGGAGGCCTAGCCATAGTGGGCTAGGACTGAACGGGTTGGGGGTTGCGGATCGCTTCAGGGGAAAAAACGCTGTATGTGTGTGTGTATCGAAGAGATGTTTGACAAAGAAATCATCACTTTTGTGTAAAACCACCCGGAGCAGTGGCTCACATCGTCGGACAGAGGAGAGCAGGTCGTCGTTATTCTGTGTGTGTGCGGGAGCGCGGGTGGTCACTTCCCATGGTGCTGAGGTTACAGGAAACACAGAGTTTGATTTGGTCTCTGGAGGCCCACAGGCTGTTCAGCACTCATCACTTCGAGTGTTTCTTCTCAAAAATGCACGCTCAGAGAGATATTGATATGGTGATTCCTCAGAGAACCAAGCAGAAGAAGAGCTGACCCTACCTGACTTCTACTACAGCCACCTCACTTTTTACAAAAAACCCCTTTCTGCCTCTCATCTCTGCAGGTGGAATCACATTCTACACCACCGACCTGAAATCATCGCATTCAGCAATCTGATAGATTTTTAATGTGAACATGTTGCATTTGTTTGCTATACAGGGTGTAAACAAACTAGTGGATATTTTGATTGCGTTTTTTTTACCGAGTGGATATTTTGTAGCTATTTCATCCACATTGAAACAAACTGATGAGAGAATATGGAAAAAATCAAAGCTTTGTTGGCAGTTTAAACCTTAAAATGATGCATCAAAAAGTACAATTTAAAAACTTGATTAGTTAAGACCGAAGAAAGAAGTACTTACAAACTGACCCCTGACTTCTGACTGCTCGCAGTACAATGACTTATGACTCAAGACAAAGTTCAAGGAAGACATCTGCCAAGACATAGAGAGGAATTGTGGTGAAGAGCATACAAAGAGGCACATAATATGCAATATGTGATTTTTCAATAATCACAAATATTTATGCTTATGCTTAAAGAACTATTTCCTGAAAAAAATCATGTCATTAATTACTTACTCATTAACACAGATATGGAATAAAAAGTTATTATCTTTGTGAACAAAAAGTATTTTCATAGCTTCACTGATGTCACATGAACTATTTTAATAATGTCCTTACTTACTACCTTCTGGGTCTTCTATGTGTCAGTTGCACTGCTGTTTATGCAGGGTCAGAAAGCTTCTTAATTTGTTAAAAATATCTTAATTTTCCAAAGGTCTTGGAACAACACGAGGGGGAGTAATCAATTGTGGAATTTTATTTCTTTATTTTTTTCAGGAAAATCTTTTCAAAAAATTAATTAATGGATTAAAATGTTACGGCTAAAAGTTTAGGGTCAGTAAGATTTTGTCATATTTACAAAAGACGCCTCTTATGCACACCAAGGCTGCATTTATTTGATCAAAAATACAGTAAAAACACTGACGTTGTAAAATATTAAAACATCTATTTTGTATTTTAATATATTTGGAACAAAATGTATTTCAATACAGCTATTTCCCTAGTCTTCAGGTTCAGAAATCTGGTGCACAAGAAGGATTTATTATTATTATTATTATAAATGTTGAAAGAGATTTGCTACGTAATATAATTGTGCTGCTTTTTGTGAAAATAATTGTAGAATTTTTGTAGAATTTATTTACATTTTTTGGGTATGGAACTGCTGCATTTGATCAATTTAAGGCCATAAAACAAGATAAAAAAATAGATTTTTATTTTTTTAAGAAATTTATATAGCTACTAATCATTTCCACAAATGCTTTAGCTTAACTTATTGCTTTTTCCTTGGGAAAATTATAATCATAATTACTCATAATCGCTATGCCTATTTGCCATTGTGGCCAAGTCTTTTTTTAAGGCCAAGTAAATGTAGAGTAGGGGCAGAGCCAAGGTGGTTTTTCATTAAGGGTTCAGAGTTCAATGTTAGCCCATTGCACAACCATTACAGAATAATGGGGTGGGTGGGCATTGCTGTTGCTGGCGGTCCCATCCAGCTGCCACTGGGAGACACACACAAGCTGTTGGACAGAGGTAAAGATGCCCCATATACCCCAGCCTCCAGGGGGTGTCAGAGTGCACTGCCCCTCATTCTTATCCCCTCTGTCAGGGCATTTGGGAGGGTTTTCACAAGCCGATAAATCATTGTTAAATGTTATTATGAAGCCATTGGGGAAACTGGAAGGAAACAGGAGTGACAAAGAGAATGTAGGCATTCATGAAGGTGGTCTGGTCAGCCTGCCAAAGACACAGGGAAGCGGTCCGAGTTAGTGCAGATCTATTTAACGTTTATATGGAGCTCATTTCCAGTCAGCATTGGGTTTGTGTGTAATTGTGACAATCTCTCGGTCATTGAACATGACACGTGTTCGTGAAGATGACATGATGGTTATACGAATGGTCTGTCTAGTTATCATAATGATGTATTTCGTTACTAATGCACAGCCTATCATCCACATGCCCTCAAATTGAATCTGGTGTATATCTTATCTGATGCGCAGGTAATATGCGAGGTCAGAACATCATAATTATCACACCTGTCATTGTTAGGACTGGTTCCCAGAGCCCCCCCCCCCCCCCTCACCAGTACACCCACCACCAGCCGTGACTTTTATTGCTTCATTAGTGCACGCCACATGTTTTAGAGCACGCTCGCCTTTCACTCACCAAGCAGAGATGATCACTGTGATCTAAAGGGTGGGAACGGAGAACATAAAGAAGCATACAGACTCTCTCCTCAGCAGCATCCAAGAACAACTTCTTTACCTTGAAAAAAACAAAAGCACTTCATTAAAATGACATTGCTGATTAACATATAAAAACAACAGTGTTAAAGTTCAGATTCATGCAAATAATGTTCAAGGACATCAACTTAATAAAATATAATTGAATTTCTCCTTTCAATAAACCCCCCCCCCAAAAAAAACATTGTTTCAAGATGCCCTTCTTTTGAACTTACAACAAAAGCAACACAAATATTAAACAGCTGTTTTAGGCATTAACTGTGGTTATTTAAATTGTGGTGATGATAATAATAATCGTCATATTAGAATGATTTTTGAAGGGTCATATGACACTGAAGTCTGGAGTAATGGATCCAGACAAATCAGCTTTGCCATCACAGGAATAAATAATCTTTTAAAATGTTCAAAAAATAACATGGGCACTTAAATGTTTATGTGTGCATATATATATATATATATATATATATCAATTACATTATATGCATATTTATAATTATATATATACTCTATATGCTCTCTCTCTCTCTCTCTCTCTCTCTCTCTCTATCTATCTATCTATATATATACACTTAAAAAAATGTGTTTTTTTACCCAAATTAGTATTTGTTAGCTGCAATTCAATATTTATCAGCTGCAAAAGTGTTTATAATTTACTTTGTAACTGAGCCTGTTCTATAGAAACGCATTAAACATACATATTAAAAAAAGGATTTTGATCCGTATTTTATGCATTTTACAAAAACAGTAGCAACTATTTAACCATTTAAATTTTAACTAACAGTTTAAAGCAACAGACCATCGATGGGGTGCAATGTGACTGCTTTTCTGAACTGTACAGGTATTTGTAGATTTTCACACACTCTATATGTGTGTGTGCATACATGTGAAAGAAAGAGCATGAGACAGAGGTAGAGGGGTGTGGGGTGCCGAGAATAAGACCCCAGCAAATGCTCATTAGAGTTGACCTTGGCACCAGGAGCATGCGTTTGATGGATCGGGTACAGGGCCAAACAAGCCCCCGGGGAGCCATGATCTTATCTCTTATTGTACACACACCTCCCTCCTACTGACCCTATCCCTGAGCACTCACACTGCTCTCCTCTCCTCGCATCACAGGCAGAATAAATCTCTGCTTGACAGAGAGAGAGAAAGAGAGAGAAACAGTGTCAAGGCATGGAGGGGAAAAGAAGATGGAGGCGAGACAGAGAGAAAAACACACAGAGGCCCCGAGAAACCAATAGCTCGCTGAGGTGTCATTAACCACACAAGTCAGCTGTACTTCTTCAGTCGAGACATCGCTTCCCAGAGCCAAGGAGATGGTAGGCCTCAAGATGGGGATTGGGAAGAGGGCGGAGGAGAATTGAGGAACAGAGCAAAATATGGAGAAAGAGCTGATGAGTCTTCATTGCAATGAGTCTTTAGTCCTGTGGGACATGGGGAGTTTGTTCCCAGAGCTTCAGCCATCCCTCTGTTCTTCCTCTCCTGTCGCAGCGCTCAAAATCTTCCCCTGTAACTTGTAGGCAGGGGACAGGCATGAGGCAATCAATACCTGCAGGAAGGAAAAATCTAGCAAGCACTATTCACATGGGCTTCTCCCACAGCCCCTCACAGAGATCTTTTATTCCTTTTTACTGTACCTGAAAGAGATGGAGCTCCTATGGGTTTCTGATGGAACAGGAGAGGAAAACGACTCTTTTAAGCATTTCATCTCAGATGAGCCACAACCTGAGAGTGTGAGCTTAAAAAAAAACAAAAAAACGAGTAATGGTCCGTCGTGGACTGCTGAGACCAGAATGGAAGAGGAGGCTTGTGATGGCTATAAGCATTCATAACGCGATGCTTTCAGTGCTTCTTTGATGAAAGCCGATTCTCCTGAAAAACAAAGTTTGATACGATTATCTTCAACAAGCACTGTGATGATCACTGTGAAGCTAGCTATCGCTAAAAAGTTTTGGAAAAGCAAAAGGAATACTTTTTATTTACCAAAAAGGATGGAATTGTTAAACTGACCAAAAGTGATAGCAGACAGTACAAACTATATTTTAAATACAGGCTTTTATTGAATTTTGTTTTGTTTCTTTTTACTTTTTATTACAAAAGTATCACTATTGCACAAACATATTAGAATGATTTCTGAAGGATCATGTGACACTGAGGCTGAAATACATTCAAATTTAAAATATATCAAAACAGTTATTTTAATTTGTAATAATATTCACACTCTCAGGTTTTGCTGCATCTAAAAAAAAATGCAAACTCTGAAATGGCATTCAAACATTAAAAATAAAACCATCGCTTAAAAATTTTTTTTTTTATACTTTATCAAGTCAAGAAACATTTTGCCACATCGCACTATAATTACAATAAACTTGTATGTTTTACGCAGTATTTATTTTTAAACACGTGTTAAAAAAAATCTGATATTCATAAAACAAATTTGACTGAGAATATATATATATATTTAGGGAATTTATCTTCAAATATATTTTTTTGTTTTAGAATAAACCTCATATTTATGAAAATCATACTTATCATTAATCATGTAGCACAACTAATACAATACTGAATAAGAATATGATTTATTGCTGTGTGTAACTGGAGTGGCAATTTACACAATTTTGCATCATGGCCAGCTGCTGCGCTGAGCATACTGTATATCGGGATCTGATTTGACGGATTTACTTTTTATAATAATGATAAATTCTGTAAGTGATGCATTAAATCGATGTGTTGCAGTGCATTTGTATCTCTTGGCAGATGTTTATTATGAATGCGTGTCTGAGGTTATTATTTTGAGAGTTATTTATCTAACATAGCGAATGTTTTTTAGTCCAGGGCAAGTCGGATGGGTGAGCTGGACCATTAAAGCAGTTCTCTGAGCAGACGGAGAGAGACACGCAGATGCCAAGCCCAGGTTATCACACTGATGGAGTGAGCCAGCTGCTGGCCTGAGGTCAGTGACTCCTCTGAGAGCTGTGTGAGTGTCATTGAAAAATGTATTTTCTTTGTTTATGTGGCACTGACCATTTTACGCATGGGCTATATCCCAGTTAGTCTTAAACGCCTTTTCAAGTCAAGCAAATGAACAAAAATACGCAAATATTTTCATGCTTGTTTGACACATGGTGTGAAAAGGACAAAATTGGCTTCCCCAAGGAAAGATGAATCCACCCCCCTGTCCTAAGTCGCTGTCTCTCAGTCTTCTCCTGTCTGCTTCTTAACAACTGGGTGGGCTTGATGTCTTATCTCTGATATTTCTCCACTCTGGGCTCATTTCTGACAGTTGGGGATGGATACACAGCAAGAATGTTGCTGTAATTGCATCTGGTTGCGTCATGAAAAAGTAATAATGCACTGTCAAGGACGTCAAGGTGTCAGCGTTCAGCGGAACTGATAAGTTGTCGGCGGACGTGAAAGTAAAGCCCCTTTCCAGAGCCAAGCCACCGGTGGGCTGCGATAAGTTACGAGGAGGGAATTTAGCCTGAAGGACATTTGCCAATTACCCATCTCTTTGTTTAATTGGAGGAGAGGTGGCACCGATGCAGAAATGCTTGTTTAAAAAAAAAAAAAAAGCATTGTGAATCACAATGCCAGAATTCCTGCAGGCTGCTATAAAACTGTATGGCTTCCTTCAGTGGGGCTACATTTATTTAGGCAAAGTAGTGAAATTATGCATAAAAACTCACAAATCAATAGAAAGGAGTTTGGCACTAGTGTACCAGTCACAAAACCGCTTATCAAGGTGAAGTGATTTCTGATTGCAGTACTGATTTGTGTATAGACCCCTGTCAGGATAAAGCCATGTTAAATCTTCGACAGGAATGAAAACGAGACTGATAGAAGTACGGTGCATTCAATGGATTGCACTGTTGTTTAACAACATGCCAACTGTTCAGCTGATGAAACGTCTTTCCGAAAACTTTCAGTAGACAAAACCTCCATGAAAGAAGTTGGCGTGTGATCTAGAATAGTACATACACAGCGCATGCAATTGTAAAGTCTGCAAGTCTATCCCTCATCTGTCCAAAATTCAATAAAGCATCACATTTTTGTGGTCAACATTGTGTATGTGTTAAAACGCAGCAAGAATTAGTAATACATGGTGTTCATTATAAACAAGGTCAAATGGCAACACTGGGGGGAAAAAAAGTGTATTCAGTTTATGAAAAATTTCAGCTGAACTTGAACTGAATAAAATCATTTAGAATTATTAAATGGATGAGGTGATTCACTGAGACTCATGTGCTTTCTTCAATTCTCAGGAACTGAAGCACAATATCAAAATATTAATTTAATACGACAAATAATTTAAATCACTTATTAAATTAACTTACATGTTTACTTAAACACCTTAGGATTTAGAATATGCTGCAAAAGGCATATGGACCACTGTCGTAATCCTTTCACAGTGCTTTTGCTTCATTTTGGGCTTGATAGCTCTTATTCACTTTCATAATATTTAAAAATAAGTAGGCAGTATGTTCTTCACAAACTCATGTTTTGTGCTCTCCGTCAGTTTGGAACAGACAGAATTTACATTTTTGGCTGACTATCCCTTTAATATGCGGCTAGCCTAGTTCCTGTGACTCTTCATTTGATGAATATATTCTACAGCACAGAGCTGGATTTAGACTAGAGTAAAGCAATTTTGCGTACGTTAGGATTCTGCCTGCACTGCTAAAAGACCAGCTTAGCCTGCCACTATGAATTTCCAAGCAGGTTTATAATTGTGTAACGGATTGACCAGCATGCACACTGCCATTCAAAGGTCTGGGGTCAGTGCCATTTTTCTTTCTTTTAATCAGCAATGCATTCAATTGACCAAAAGTGACAGGAAATACTTTTTTCATTTACAAAAGATCTCTAAAAAAATGCTGTTCTATTGACCTTTCTATTTATCACATTGTATATTTAAAAACATGTATAATGTCTGTTTTCAGCACTGATAAGAAAAGTTTCTTGATCACTAAATCAGCATATTTAGAAAGATTTCTGAAGAACCTTTTTATTAATAGCTGCTGAAGTTCAGCTTTGTATTCAGAAATATTAAAATAGACCACAATTATTTAGAAAAATATATGGCATACAAATTGTTGATTTAATTAGATATAAACCTTAGCTAGGATCCCAGCACACCAGCATCCACAACATATGTTTTTTTATCACTCACAAAATGCATTCCTCCTCAGTTCACCTGCTCTCAAACTCCAGATTTACTCGCAAACAGGTCCGATGTGCGTTCCAATCCAAAGTTAAACAGATTCAGAAGAAAAGAGATAAGGGCAGAAAGGCTGCAGGCTTTAAAAAAGAGATTATTTGGGCCAAAAACCCATAGAGTGATCCTATTGTGTTTTAATAATGTGTCTATGGACTCACTTAGACATGCAAAGAGAGAGAGAGCCACCAGGATTGACTCCTCATAAGGAATCAAGGTTTGGCGAATGAAAGACAGGGGGCAAAGTTCCCTTTAGTTCCCAGAGTTGTAAAAGAAAGCGTTAATCAGTTCTCACATCATTATCATGTCGACTGCTCATCTCTCTTCTCTCTTAACCCATCACTCAATCTTCTCGCCACCTTCTTCCCTTTCTTCCGCTTGTGTACTTTTGGGATTGTTCAGGCGTTTGAGATTAGCTGACCTTATGGTCACTAGGGTGGTTTCAGAGGCGCACACACTGGCAAACAAAAGCGTACACTTTTTTTCTCACTTTCTCTCTCCCTTTGCATGCTCCTAAGCAAACATGACCCTGATGGTTTTCGCTTTAGGGCTTTCTGCCGCCCCTGTGTGGCAGGGTATATCCCGGGACGCTCTCAATAAACTCACAAAGGCCTCAGTGTCCCACAAAACACTTTGCCACTCCCACCGGCGGCCCGGGAAAGGCCCGTGTGCACATCCACGGTCCCCATAAGGCTCTGTGTAATTAAGTGCATATGCTCGTTAGCAACCCGTCCTTCTCTGTATTCCCTCAACTTTGCATATACCTCTCTCTATATATCCCCCATCCCTCCTCCTTTCCCCGTGGTTTGTCAGATGAAGTGATTGCATCTCTCTCCCACCCCCTCAGTGGTATTTAGCTATTCTCATTTGCATGTACATGCCCTTGCTGTGCGGCCGGCGAGCCGCTGAGATTGATCAACAACACAGCGGCATGTTTTATTACATGTCAGTCGGAGGCAGGAACCAGACGCAATGGGCACATACACACACACACACACACACTCATGCATGTGCATAATAGGTACACATACAATGTAAACAGTCCATCTTCTTAAACATGTATACACACAGACACAAGCGGACATGTAAATCTGATGTGTGCGTCCGTTTGAAGGGATATTGTTGAAAATATGTAATCTGTAGAATGTTGTTTTTTATCTTTCTGTGGAACACAACGATGTTTGGACCCTGTTGACTTCCAGACAAACCGTTTGATCAAATATCTATGTTCCACAGTGAACTGTCACTTTAAAATTATTCGATTTTAAACCTTTTGTTTATTTCGGCCACGTACACACAGAATATTCTGATCAAAAATGCAGTCAAGGTCACAAACACCTGTCTTTTACGTTTGCACTGTCAGGCCGTGAACGTACGCATCATTCCCCATCCACTCTAAGGATCGGCATCCAATTCAGTGTAGCTGACTCAATAATTTGCAATCTGCCCGGATAAACCGTCGAATAAACCCACAAATGGTGCCCTGAGATTCTTATTGAGTTTCTTTTCCTGAAGAAACAGTTTTTTAAGACTTTGGCAGAGCCGACTCTGCCGTTTCCTCGGCTTGCATGCCTGATAGATATTAATATGCGCAAATGGTGGATGCAGTACAAAACGCTGGTAATGAAGTGAAGAGCTTTGGGCTCTTGTGGAGCTTAAGAGCAGGCGTGGGGGAGCCAGCACATGGTTAGCCATATGCCTCTGAGCAGTTAGCAGCCTCCTCTGGGAGGCCTTGGGGAGCGCTTGCTTGCTTTCCTTTCCTCTTATATTTTTAGAGTCACGCTTTTGCTCTGATTCAGTCCTCTTAAATGTATGAGCTGCCCTTCAACCTGATTTTACACCATGGTTTGGTGCTGGAAAGCGGGTCTATGAGTGGTTAAAATAGCCTCCAACAGTGAGGGGTAAGCAGCTCTGTTAGCTTTCTAGACTAGATGTGGGATGAAAGGGAGCAAGGGGTCATGATCAGGAGATGTTTTTTTGTTCTGCCTACAGCAGGTGCTCTGTAGAGCTCTGTGTGGTCTACAGCACTGGTTTTGTGTCGGGACCCAACACAACATCACATTATTATTGGACAAAATAAATATGATATTTTCTTTTAGCTTGCATTGTTTTATTAATGGTGAGCAGGTTACACAATCTGTCGTGCTCAGCCAAAATATATATTTGAGCACAAATAATGCAAGATATTTACACACATGTGCTGTGTGTATTTATAAATATATGTGTGTATGTGCAATACACACACACACACATATATATGGACACTGAAAATGTCCTCATAAAACACCTACATATTGTAAAACCCACAAATTTGTG
>JAUMHR010000081.1:6301856-6319814 GCA_032361145.1 Enteromius fasciolatus
GTGTGCGTGAGTAGACAAAACATAATTAAAGAAGATGGTCCTGCTGGCTGCGAATTTGTGTGTGTGTGTGTGTGTGTCTACCAGAGAACTATAATTAAAGGATATCCCTATTATACTCATTTTATGTCTGTGTGCAACTATGTTTTGCGTCATTTAATTTAGTGACTAAAGGGAGCCAAGTAAGGTTTCTTTTGATTGCTTTAACATAGTTGCCAGTATATAAGTGACAATAAGGTATCCCGTGTCCCGATTAACAGTCTGGTCAGTGCCAAGTTTAATAATTCCCTGCATTTTGTGGATTAATGTCAGACTGCCTTTGTTTTGGAAACAGCAAACAAACATGTTTAGACAAACAAAGAAATCTCTTAAAAATTACCTCATGAATAACTTTCTTCCTTTTATCATTTATGCAAAATATGTTCACTTCAACACTGTACAAATATGTACTTTAAAGTACAAATAAATGTGTAATTGTTAAAAATTGCTGTCCATCTATGAATCTGATGCTAATTCCAATTTATTTAAGTAATTAACTCTCTTAAGAGTCAATTTATTGAATATTGTTTTGCTTTAAGAAAAGTAATGGTTACAGGGTTAACAGAGCTTTAGTTTAATTTGACAAAATTATACACAATTATAATAGGGTTGATATTTCAATATCATCCCGTACTGAAAGATTTAACAAAAAAAAAAGATAAAATGTAAAAAAAACAAAAAAACAAAACATAATCCTTATTTGTCCCTGAGGAGTTCAGTTTTTGACGATGCCAAGTTTTTATTTTTATTATTATTATTATTAAATACAGATAGTTCATTATTTTAAATAGGGAAAGATATAGTGATGCACATTTGGGAAAACAACTTTCAGTAATCTCTAAAAGAAAAGATGTATATATATATATATATATATATATATATATAAAGCATATATAAATAAGGAAAGGAAACATTGGAAACAGGGTTGAGGATAGTTCAAAAAAGGCTTCATGTCAAAAAGGGAAAAAATAACAACCAAATTGTGCTACTAGATGTGTTCAAAAAGTCTATATGACACATACTAAAAATTAGCATCACCCATTAATTTCTTAAGTGATTTTAACACATGTGTACAACGGACACAAACAGCACCCGTTTAGTAGAATGACCCGGCATTTGGGATTGTATATCCGAGTTTACTCTGAGATAAATATATCGGCGTGTGGTTCTCCAGTGGCTGTTCTGGGCACTGATGTTTAGCCCACACCTGAGGCACCGTTCTCCCCTTACTGCCAGGTCAGGTGTCCGTCTCTGCACCCAGAGCTGCTGAATGCCAACACGAGTGTCTACACACTGGCAGAGCTTTTAAAACCGGATACACGGATCCTTATCCTTTAACCGTTCCTTCCTAGACATGTTTATTCATTTATCATGTTTGGTCTTTCAGCGTTTTCTAGGTATTCCAGGGCTAATGACATTGTTCATTTGTTTATAGCTCAAGCGCATGAATGAAATACCACAGGCAGACTAAACTTCAACTTCACGGTGACCCCTCCCATTACTGATCTATAATAAAACAGATGATATGCAAATATAAACATAAACACCACAAATCAACACAAACTCGCACTGTTTTCCGCCGCATCTCCCTCCCACCCTCAGTCTCTCCGTTCCACTAATTTGCTCTTGCAGCAAACCTGTCTTTTTATTGAGATGCTAACTCCCTTTATGAGCACCTAATCCTGTAGCACGGGGGATAATTTATAGGGCATTTACATGAGGAAGGCCAGCTAATTGGGAGCATGTGTCTGAGTAAGCCCGTACGACGCCCCTGCACTACAAATGAGCTTCTGCCTGCTCTGACATCATCTCCCTGCATCTTAATATCATTTACCTTCTTAAACTTCCCTCCGTGCTATCATATATTTCACCAGCCGCTATAAACTGCATTGTTAGCGCTTTCCATGCCATCGCGAGGTTGAAACCCAAGCGTATCTCCTGGAGTCGGTTAGTTTGGTGCTGATGTAGCGGACAGGTTGCCAGCTGACCTAGTTGCGGATTTTGTTTATGCTGCCATGCTTATTTTCTCTCTGACCCCAAAAGGTGGTCCGAAATGATTCACCGCCGGACAAAAGAAGAATAAGGGGGGCAAGGGCTGCGTTCGGGATTGAATAATCTTCAGGTAGCAGCCGAAGTCATGATTAGCTGTGATGTACGGCCACTTTAACCGAACGGCGCGAGGCTACGAAGCACCCTCCCATTTGATTGAACACGTCCCTGCTCCTCACGCAGCTGTCAGCTTTGGCTAAGTGCCACAAGCGACACTGGAAAAGTCTATCTGAGAGATGCGCCGCTACACCTCTCAAGGGTTGACCTATGACCTCTGCGGCCGACGGGGGAAGTGTCCAGGTCGCCCTCCGCCTGCTAAGTGGCCTTTTATGTGCCGGCGATTTCACCTGACCTGTGACTCTCCTCCTCAGTCTCAACAGTGTCCTGCTCCGCTCTGAGAACGGGCCCAGCCTTCTTCCTCATTTACATCAGCTCGTTTTTTATAGCTTCACGGTTATATATTGGGCTTTGTCTGGCTGTGCGTGTACCTGCACTGGTCCCAGCTGCTGCTCATTAATAACCTGGCCTGCTGCAGACGCGGAGAGAGAAATGGACGAGCTACTTACCATCCCGATAAAACACTCAGACACTGTAAGCACAACGGAGCGGATCCTCCATAACACAAAGAGAAAGGAAGGTGCTTATTGTGATGTATGTATTAAATAGAAGGTCCTTCTCTGTGTTTTGACCTGTCCTGTGGACAGCGTAGGTGAAACCGAGTGTCCTAATGAGATGGCTTCTATTATAGGACGGTGAGAACGGCAGAGGGCCTGAAATCTGTTACCCCGGCCGCTGCTTAGAGAGCCAGAGGGGAATTAAAGCATGGAAAAAGGATTTCTTTAGCACGCCTCATCAAAAGGGAATTAGCACGCTCCAGGAGGGGTGGCAGGAGAAGGCGACACAATGAAGGGATAAAGGGAGAAACAGCAGGATGAGCTGGTGTTCCACCTCTCAAGATTAGGCCAGCTTAAAGATTGAAAACACCGAGCCTGAACACCTCTGACGATGTAGTTTCTGTAAACTTTGCACAGTTTCGGCTAGATTAGACTAGAGTCTGGGCTAAATCTTTTTAAACTGGCAAAGGCAGGTCTATAAGTTGACTGTTTGCCACACTGGCCGATGGCGGCTAAATTCAGTTCGTTTATTTGGCATAAACATTTAATTAAACCTTTATTATGTAATATTTTAAAGTAGTATTTGCTATTTTTCCCCTCTCTAATATTTGTGACAGTCAGCTCAGATCGTCACAGCAGAAATCACTTTCACTGTCACACAGATAACATAAAGAGATAACATTTTTTATCTGGGTGACTCAATAAACTACTACAACAGCCAAACAAAAGCGAAAAATTGTGGAAGAAGTGAAGGTTTTGACTTAATTAAATTACCAGCGAGGATCACTTCTGACCCATTTGGTACTTGGCGATATCAATTTTAGACCATGTGCACAATCAAATAGTAATTTTTCCACTAAGTTACATCACATTCCATGATGTAATCTAACTTTTATTCATGTTTACACCAGTGAACGAACATTTCACTTTAAAACAGAATGAAATGTACTACAGCATCATAAATAAAATAAAAAATCTAGAGCTAATTATTTTTTCACTCATCAATTCGACTTAACATCAGCGACAACGTCTAAAATGTATGAAGCCGTCAAGCTAAGTGATCCCTTTGGCAGCAGGAGCCTAATTTCAGGGCTTAATTTCTCTCACAAATAAAGTTTTCTCTTTAAGTGTTGAGAGAGTTGAACCCTTCAGTGTAACGGGAGTGGGAATCGAAAACCAGAAGTTTAAAGCTGCTCCTGAGATCCGCCTCAGGCATCTCAATTCGACCTGAGGTGTTACATCACCAACAAAACCTTCGATTTCTCTCCCAACACACCTCTCCCTCTTTATTTTCCACTCTTTTTGTAACTCAACGTGGCGCCTCTGTCTGATTTGATGAAGTGAGCTTTGAGGCATCCGGCGCAAGACGTGCAACAAGCAGCAAACAGCGTGTAAACTAATGTCAACAGAAGCCCTCGCCGCCACTCCTCACCTTCACACTGATGAAACACTCTGAAACTGCACCTAGACTAAACAGACAAGCTCTGCTATGTTTTGCGGTTCATCTTCTTCTTCGTGAGGTTACGGTCATGGTTTTGGTGGTGTTTTCGGGACTAAAGAGGAGTTATATTGAGACATTATTGCATTGGAAGCGGCTGACTGAGTTGTTTTTTATTTGTTATGTGTAGTGACACATCACAAAGGTCTTTGGTGAGTCAAAGAAATCTACTCAAGAGTCAGCTCAGTGTGCTATATTTTCGCTTGCTCATTCAGACTACAAGAAAGTGACTTAGGGAGCCATTGGCTCCAAAAAATGAAACTTTTAGGAGCCAAATGACTTTAGTTTAAAGAATCGCTCTATAAAGATGGTTGTTCAGAATTGGAGTGATTGCCAATACAACCACAACATGCTGTGAGCATGGAAGAAATACGGCTGCTGCATATATACATGAAATCATATACAGCATCCATGAATCACCCCGTAGCAGATCTATACAGGTGGAGCTGGGGGAGGTGGAGGGTTGAGCACTAGTCAAGTATTTAAATGTTGAGCAGCAATCTTATTGGCTGCTGATACAAAAAGATCCAATCAGCTGCGCCATGTGATGAAGTCATTCTGTCAGATTGTGTCTGACCTATTGGATTGTGCCCTCTAGAGTTTCTTGACAGAAGACAGGATTAAGTTAATTTAATTCTACAAAAAACACTGGTGAATAAGTTCCTAGCTTATTTCAAATCAATCATCACCCACCCAATTAAAACAAACCAATTTAATAAAAGCTTTTTCACACTTCACAAACAACTTTGAGGCAGTTTCATGTACCTTTTAATTTAAAACAACTCGTTTATAAGCACAATTTGTTAATGATAATGTTAGTTATTGCATTTGTGGGAACTCTGGTATGAACTTTAAAGATGCGAATAATTAGGTAATTAATTAAATAAAAAGCCACCAAGATATCTGATGAAAATGTATTTGACACACACAAGGTTTTGCGGACTAATTACATCTTTAGAGCATGTGCCAATGTCCCCGTGAACGATGAACACAGCGCAATGCCCGTTTTAAGAACAAATTACTCTTTAATGGCTAGATTTTAAATTATCCTCGCAAATGTTTATTTTTTTGTCGCATTTGCATTTGCGACCATTTATTCACAGTCTGGAGCCCTGTTATCTGAACCGAAGCTTCTGCTCAGGCTAAAATGAGGCTAAAATCCTGCTATTGATATAAATGTGTTTTTAATTGTTTGTACTTGCAGAATCTAACATGCTTGCTGCATTAGTTATTCCCACTGGATATATTTGCAGGGGGTTTTTTCCCCTCCACCCCCTTTTTCTGTACTCCAGTAGAGCAGTATATCTTTCTCTCGTCCCCTGCTTTGCCCGGACCAGAACATGCAGTATTGTGTCTTAATCAGTGTTCGGCTAATTCCGACCTAGCAAAGTCGCATTCCTCAACTTGTCCGGCTGCGTGTCCCCACACACCCTCTCCCAATCCACGTCCCCCAGCTACACACACCAACTGTGAGCGTCTTGTTGCTGTACTTAATACCCAGGGGCCTCCACCCCTGCCAGGGTACCACACTGTGAAACAACAAACCCCATCAGTAACCAGCAAACTCTACTGTACAGTCGCCCCACCCCGCTCGTGTAGATTCATCTCGTCTCCTCGCGCCCAGCCCTGATCATCAGCGGTCTGCATTACGGTGATTTATCGCTTCCCATGCTGCGGAACGGCAATAGATCACGCAAGCGGCGGGGGGCCTGGGGAGGTAGAGCGGGAACATGGGACGCGGGGGCCTGCAGAAAAACCCACCTATGATGAAGTGCTCTGTAACAAACAGCAGCACTCGGTAGTCACTCTATCAGAGCAGCCATTCCACGCACCCTTAATGCAGCTTCATTACGCACGCCTCCGTTTTGCATGCCACTATGTTTTGTTGACCCGTGGTTTCTCGCACACTGTAAAATTTTAATATGCATACAAAATAAAGTATTGCAAGACGATGTCTCTAGTTTATTTTTTCCATTTATTCAGAGCATATTGTTTCCTTTTAATGCACAATACTGTGTTAACAAACGGTGAGAAAACTAGTGTTGTCTATTTAGGCTTTCTGTACTGCATTCATTGACTCAGATACGGAAACTCTGTGGGAAACGTTCTCTTTGGCCTTTGTCATATAATGGCCAGTTTGCAGAAAGCATGATGCAATTAAACCACATAAAAGTACATGCTAACATTTTTTTTTGCACACTAGTAGTCATACATGGTACAAGGCTACGGAAGCTTGTTTCTGTCAGTGCATTCTTGTTCTGCAGGTTCTCTGCAGAAAATCATTATTTGAACGTGTCTCCTGTGTGAGCTGTGCTTCATACTTCAGTATATTATTGACAACAGACAATGCCCTTTTTTGCTTTCAAATTTTTAACTGCATTTCTTTTTAACTGTTTTTTTAACTGGTTTCTGCGACCACACCAAATAAAAAAAGGTACTTTATAGATCACATTGTGAGATATAAAGTCCAATAAAATTACAAGACAAACATTTTCAGTTCCCAGAAATATTCACAATTATGGGAAATAAAGTCAAGAACGCAATATCTTTCAAAACTCACTCTCTACTTACTCTGTAAGTCTGGCATTTGAATAAAAAAATAAAAAATGGTATTTACTACTTCTCCAGTAAGTGGACTTTGTTAAAGGACCTGCAAACACACACACACACACACACACACACACACATATATATAAGTAAAGTTCAATAAAAAATAATGTTGTTTCTGAATGTTTCTAAAATACAGTTGTACTTAAAGAATAAACGTTTAACAAAGCAACCATTTAGGTTTAAAAGCATTAAAGATAATTCTAAGAATAATTAAAGTTTACCAAGTTTAAAAAAGGTTAAGCTTTGCTCCAAGTGTCTGAATGCTGTAGGAGAACCAGTTAAAATTTTTGGTTAAGAACAATATCAAATTTAAATACAAGATCAGTTTGTAAAGCTAACATTTAAGAAAAGATAAACCTGAAAAGCTGCTAGTAGACAGAAACCTCAATGGCGCTCTGTGGACACCTGTTCTCTTATACTGAGACAGAGGAGTCTTCAGCCTTTTGACAAGCCGTAAACTCTGATTACAGATGGGATTATGTTATTTAAAATGCAATATGCGAATCCCATCACCGTATGGCCTGGCGAGCAAATCGTCCACCTTGCGTATGGACTGTAAATCGAGAATAATGAGAGGGACCCCCACATCTGTGTCTCACAGGGACGGGATAAAAAAAAGATCACGAGAGGCGAAAGATGGTAGAGACCTGTACGTATGACATCGCCATTGTTAGTATGTGCAGATGAGGCGGCTCAGCTAAATTGCTAACAATGAGTGGAGCAGAAATCCCCCTCTTACAGGGGGCCAAAGGCACACAACACTATTATCATAGTCATTTAAATAAAGTAATCTCATTTTCTGCATCAGCTAGAGGGGGCGACCGAATTCACCGATGTGAATGTGTGCGGTGGCAGATGAAGTGGTAACGGCGTTGGGAAGGGAGGGTGGAGGTTTGGGGTTGAGGGTTATGTGGGATTAGTACTCTCGAACCATTCTGTAGACATTTCCATCTTGTGATACTGTTAAGGGGTGTTTCAATGTGCGTGTGTGTGTGAGCGAGCGAGTGGCGCTGGGGTGTGAAGGCGTAATATCAGATCTGACAACAAAAGGATAGTGGAGGTGAAAAAAAAAACCTAGACGCAAGCTGTTTCTATTCTTCTCGTCTTCCGGTCCAGTGGAAAAGTTGATGAAGTTTAAATGAAGCAGAATTAGGAGATCAAGCGGGCAGGCGCGTGCTGATACTATCCGTAAGCCCTCTCCCACAGGATTTCCACGGAGCCAGGAATTGAGCGCAGGCCAGCTGACTTGGATGAAATGGAGAGAAAGAGCGGGGAAAGATGGCAACAGAGAGAGTGCAGGTGATGGAAGGATGAAGCATTCTCTAAATGTGATAATCTCCAATCACCTCTAACATCAATTCTGTCAAGGCCTCGGTTAATGAGCTCACGGCTGCTCGAGCGTCGTGCAACCCTCCCTCGTCTCTCTGATTCCCCCACCCTTGCTATCATCACTGTTATTCTTTTCATTTAATCCTCCTCTCTTCAGCTGATTTGAACAGGAGGGATGGAGAAGCCTATTACGCAGGCCTTACTGCTCTCGTCTATCTAAATGCTAACGACGCGAGCATCTTACGAAGGGAGAGAAATGCATTCGGAAGAACCGGGGGCTAATCTGATGATGACTCGAACGCTCTTCCGTTGCGTTTTAGCAAATTATTTGCGAGGACAGCGTGTTTTCTGACACTTCCTCTCGGAGGTCACTGGTCCTCATCAACACGCTTGTTTCCACTCGAGATGCTCCGGCCTTTCTGTGACGGCCGAATCGAGCGGCTTCGTTTTTCAACTAGTTCTCACCCTCTCATATTCGGCTCTCTTTTAATATCCACTGCTTAGATATTGATGGAAAAATCACGAGTGTCTTTTACGCCTTTCGTCGTTTCTGCATGGACTTAGACGGGTTGAACTGACTGGCTGTGGCTGGTGTAGTGGATTGGAAAGCTTGGGGTAAAAGCTCCGGGTCACCTTCCAACCAAAGCAGTTGTTTTTTTCATTCAGGAGCCACTGCGTAGGGAAATATGACATTATTAAGGCTTTTAAAAACACTTCTTGACTCAACTTTTTATTGAATCATACACTTTGAAGGATTACGAGCGAGCAGATGAGAACTGTATATGACAGAATAAAAAGTACACAAACAGCCTTCAGTGTTACTTCTATACCTAAAACGGCAAAAAATCAAGGCCTCTGTCTGATCCTAAAAATGTAATTTTTTCAAGCCTGAGGGCAATAAATGCATGCTGAAAATGATGACTCCTCCCTCACAGCCTCGTGGGGTAGTAAAGTGTCCATTGGGTGCACACTTTAGAGTGTCTTATCTGTCTAGTGAAGTAGGCATATATAAAAAAATATATATTATCTCCATGGATTAAATTTTTTTATTATTTTTTTTAAATCGTGGAATTGTACTTTTTTGTAAGTGTAAATTCTATAGTCATAACTGGTGAATGCTGTGTTATTAAACTCTAAAGCGGATAATATTCTGGAAGCAAATGCACCAAATAAAGCTGTCAGGAAAAAGTTATAATTAAGTAATAATAACAATAAGTAACTATTATTATATTTAATAATTTGCTTTATATATCTGACTACATTTTTTGCTTTTATTGAAGCCCAAAGTTGAATGAGACAGGGAAGCTGTCAGTAACTTTCTATCCTCTCATAGCATTCTGATTATTACTGTTATTTTGTCCATTTTTCCAGCACGCCACAACAAAGGCCCGAAGAAAATGCATGTCCTTTGGCATCCTTTATTGCTTTATTGCAAGTTCGGCTGTTCCCAGTGCACAATTCCTCCTCTCCACTGATTCTCCTGTATCAAGGCTGCGTTTGATTTCACACAGGCCAATGAAACAGCAGTCGGTAAGACAGCGACTGAACTATCAATCTTTGTAATGCAATCGGTGGATGGTTCACCGTGTGTAAATGTTTGCACAGGCATTCATCCAGACCTGGCGTCAAACCCATTTCACTGAAAAGAGGATCCGTCCGGGGCAACCAGGTCCCTCTCTCTCTTTCTCTATCCTTTTTCCCTTTCTCTCTCTTTTTCAGCAGCAGCATGATATTGAGCCTGATGAGCGCATTGTCTTTTACAGCTCTGTGCATTTTTCATATAGGCTTTGCTTTTATGTTTCATCTACGCCAGCTCAAGGGAGAACAGCTGTGTGGGCCCTAGATCTTCTGCAACTGACAGAGAACTCATTTCACTGGAAGAGACGGGTCAGGATGTAGAGTGTTGTTTTTTTGTTTTTTTACCGTGCTACCTGCGGGATCTGATACAATCGGATCTCTCTGCCTTCGAAAAACCTCAACCAGCACCATGCACACATCCAGATAACTGGAATAATAAACAGAAAAGCTGATCTGTGTCAACAGAGACTATGGATTTGTGCAATATTGTACAACGTGTTGGGCCCAGATTCAGACAGCACACATTTTGAGCAGGGCAATTTAGAAGATATCTAAAAAAATGCATCTAAAGTATGTACCTATAATGCATGGAATAAGAACCGTAAGCAAATAAACAAAAAATAAGCATATTTAAACTGCAATGATAAATGCTTTAAATGCCCCATTTAGCTATTTTTAAACACAATTATAACAAAATACATTTAGAAATATTATCTAAGGCTAAGTGTGTTATTTTATGACAATTTCCTTTTACTTCAATTGCAATAAAACACACATTTTATTTTACATATTTTAGTAAAGCCACGTATTTTATAGTTCCACAGATCAGTTCCTGTCTAGTGCCATCGATTTAAGACGCAAATGACCCAAAAGATCAATCAAGGAGTAATGTTTGAGGAGTAATACCTCCCTCTTGTGTGTAAAGCGTGCAATTGCAGTTGAATGGTGCAATTGTGACGCTCATTCACTTTAGTTTACCTGTCCGTCCGTTTGTGAATATTCAGTGTTGCAGATCACATGAAGAGTCAGGCTTTGATCTACATCATGGGCCTGAATAATTTTCCATGAAATTTTCATGAAAAACCATGAAAACGTACTAAAGGAACAACACAGCATTTTGTACTACATAGGAACGATGTGAATTGTGTAGTACATCTATAGAAAGCGTGATTCGGTATGATGCTTCTGTTGTCTCCAGCGAACCGTGTTCAGAAGCCTGGAACAGCAGATGATTTTCTATGCACCAGAATTGATTTGCGCACTTTTATAGACCTCAGAACCTTGGAGGGATTCTGTCAGCAATCATTAAGGTGGTACAAGACAAAAACAGAGAAGATCGCAAGAGAGAAAGGGCGATTTACTGAAGAAGAAAGAGAAAGAGAGAGCTCGAGTGAGAAACTGAGAGCAGTAATGCATCAGGCGTGTTTTGTAACTCATCCTCTGTGACTACACGGAGCTCAAGAAAAATCTTTAGCTCTGAAGGAAAAGGTCAAATCCGAGGTAGCCGCTGGTGAGGGAAGAGCATTTTTTCACACATGAGAAGGCAGCGTAAGGCCCTAACAGGCTGCTAGCAGTCAGTGATGTGCACTTCTCCCAGCTTGGTGCTTTGTCAATGTGCTGTGACTAAGCCAGGGGGGTCCCATATCCTCTCTCCTTAGCCTAATTAAAAGAGGATTAGCCGCCATGGAGTCCTAGACCACTCCAGCGAGCAGCGCATCCGTTCCCCTTACTTTCTCAGGATAATCGCACCTCTAGGAACGACAGGAATGGTGAGAGGGGCTGTCTGGATTGACGCCCAGAAAACGAAGGGCGTGAGAGGAATGACTGTAAGCTTCGGTCACTTTGACCATGAGAACAGGACTGCTCGTCCACACGCTGCTCAGTCTCCTCAAAGGCCTGCATGCATAGTTCAAAAGGGGAAATTTACTCTTTGGCACAGCATAAAAAATGTATTTGAACATAAGCAACATATGCAGAATGCTCAGAAAAACAAACAAAGGCACAGTGATACACTGTTTAAAACAGAATCAGATTCAAGATTTTGAATAGAAATAGAGGCTATACTGACCAAAAATTATGATGTAAAATGTACTTTGTACATATGTTGTGGCTCAGACATAAATAATCAATCAATAGAAAGACTGTTTTGAATTTTCTGTTCATCGTATCCCAGTTTTCACAAATATATTAGGCAACACTGATCATAAGAAATGCTTATGTTCTTCAAATTTAGCTTTGCTATTACAGGGACATTTTTAATATATTAAAATAGAAAACTTTACAATTAAAATAATAATCCACAGTATTACTATGATTCTAATCAAATAGGCTAAATGCTGTTACGTGTGCGTGTATAATATAAACATGAAAGGAGACGTCAGGGCAATGTAACACATTTAAATTTAACATGGATCAAAGAGGCAGCATAACACACATCACATCAAGACGAGAACAGACGAGAAGTGAAGGACAGAAAGCAACTTATAAAGGAAAGACAATCAATGATAATGAAGACTCACTAATTAAACAGAACTAGGTCACAGAAAAAACATTTTAAAAAAATATTGAAGAAAATTGCCAAACACAGCATGCAATTTGAAAATGAATTATCTTAACATGCAATTATGGAGTGAAGCATAATATCAATTGCTCTTAACATTTAAATAAATAAATAAAATAAATGCTTTATATTGTAAAATATTTTTTTTCTCATTTTTTTTGGTTCATATATATATATTTATACATATATGCAGTTTATTTAATGATTTTTGTAATGATTACTTTGTGTCAAAAATAAACCCCTTTAAATAATACCCCCTTCTTTTTCTTTATCATCTACTTTTACGCATTACACATTAGTAGATATTATATGGTTTTTCTTAATGTCACTCACAAGAATAGCTTACAAATGTAAAAGAGTAAATAACAACAGTATTTTAATTTTCCAGTGAACCATTTCTTTAACACACTTCATATCCTTTATACACTAAACAAAGTAATCTTCACTGTTTGTTTTTGTTTGTTTGTTTTCCCTCTTCTACTATTATACATACATTAGTTTTTGGTTACCTTATTTTGAAGCTCAGTGTCTCTTCTGAATTGCATCTGTTAGTTGTTTGGAATAAAAGCGTCTGTTAAACAAATGAATAAATGGTTATGAAACGGTAATACAATGTTCAACACCACTCCATTGCACTAGAGGGCGACGATAACATTGTCTGAGCTTCAGTCCGTTAGCTGTTTGTTTCCCACTGGTAGATTTGTATTTTTCGCACTGAGCTACAGGCTGTGGAAGTATCTTCCACCAGGGGCGCAATGAGGCTCAGAAAATCAACCGTTTCTTTGGGCTCTGATACATATTAAGATTTTTTGGGCGGTGTTGAAAACATTTCTACATGGAATCAATGCAGTCATTTCCAGCGTGAACATGGTATACAAGCAGAAATCCCTCTTTTTTAGTTTTTATAAAATGAGTTTAAACTGCCCTTACCCCAGTAACGACTGTGACTGGTCCATCCTGAAGAGAGCTGAGAAAAGTAACAGATGTGCAATAACAAAAGCTGCCTTTGTGGTGTTTTAGCAGTAACCTGGACAATCATTTCCACATGGATATTGTCAATGAAAACAGATCTGGGCCTAGTATTGACTGTTTTATTAATGAACGAGCCATTTTGAACATATTTATGCGCTACCGCTTGGTGGCTTTGGCGCAAATTAAATTGTTTCGATTCTCTGATTGATGGACATTTCTTTACAGGGTCAAGGGTGATGTAGTTTCATCCAGAAGCCTACACCATAAATGTTAAGCCCTATTATTTAATTTGACTGATGGCTTCCAAATCAAAAATCAGGTGTCCCCAACTAACAACCCAGAGGCGACAGCGGCAAGGAACCAAAACCCCATCCATGAGGGAATGGAGAGAAAAAACCTTGGGAGAAACCAGGCTGGCCGTCCAGCACTTTCCAGTTCAATTTTAAGCGCATGTCAGATTATTAACAGTAATTTTCTCCATCAATTTGCAGAGGTAAGAGGTTAGATAAATAGTTAGAGCCTGTAATTCCCTGCTACTGGAGAATTTCCTTGGTTTGGGAATTTGAATTATAACAACTTACTGCCAGGATAAGGGCAGTACTTCCACCTATTTTGTTTATTAAAAATATGCAACATTTTTTAAAGCATTACTCGCCCATGTTTAATCAAAATATAGCAATTTTTCTTTTTTTCTTTTTGAAACAGTAGTTTTAGTTCCACAGGTTAAAGGTAGCATCTATGGCAGTTTGACTTTTTTCATTTTTTTCCCCATTTATTTAATTTTTATCTTGACGTTGCTTTAAAAAATTGCCTTATAGTTTTTTGTGTGCTTTTTAAAAGCTGTAATCTAACAGCTCAGCTTCTTCCTCCTTAGTCACTGCCATTTCCCCTTCCCCTTGCTAGAACAATATCCTGATTCCTATAAACACCAACAATCTTTTTAAGGACACTACATGCCTCTTCTAACTGAGTTTCTTTTCTTATCATAGAGTAAAATGATTGCCAATATTTCCTTTTTTTCTGCTTAATTACTTTTCTTGGCTGTGCCCATTTCCTTTGGTGAATTAATAAGGCTTTTGGTAATTTATGAATGCCTTATTGATGAACTGCTTGCTTGCTCTTCATCCTACTTTTTCATTCTGACTTCCTCAGCTGCGTTTAATCTATCACAACATAAATCTATATCATCATCTAAACTAAAACTCAAGCATAATGTGTTGAATTCATCCAAGTCAGCTTCATCAAACCTCCACCTAGTTTGTTTTTGTTTTTTACATTTCCACTCTCATAGTACAGTTTATTGTAAAATAATCATTCTCTAATATTGAGAGGTCTAAAACGTCCCATTGAGGTCCAGGAACCCAAAGTGAATTATGTGCAATAAAATCCCCACACCATATCAAATCCCCAGCTTTAGTTGTTACTATATCCAACTTCTCCTGATGCACGGGGTAATAAAAGTTTATTTAAAAGTCTGTTTAAAAGAATCGTTTCCGTTTTGTCCACCCACTTCCGTTTCATGGTAAATCCCGCCCACTAACTCTCCAAGCCAGCCCCTTACCGCGAGAGGGGGCTGAACCTCACGCAGAATCCGATCTGTCCCGTGCGGATAAACGATCTCCTGCTGGAAGTCCTCAAAAGATCTGCTTCACATCAGCCCTGAATAATTCAAAGATATCTCTTACAATGGAAGACGGCAGGGAAACGGCTGCGATGAGAGAGCAAAAACGGAAGGATCGACAAATAGGTTGGCTACTAACGTTACTGAATTATTGTTGTTATTGTTTAATATCACGTGTTTGCACCGTTGGATATACGCTGCATTCAGCTGCCATAATACGAAAAGCCATACTAATTGTCTCTATATAGTGTTTTTAATAAGATTGCAAATGCGTTAAAAGGTAAACATCGGAAGCACGTCCATGCTCCGTTTCTTTTCCCCTGTAGGGTCTGTTATTATTGATAGAGAGTGCAGCATGGGTGTGTCTTTATGCCCTCTGTTGCTAAACTGGGCAACAACAGGTGCTCACACCAATATTAATACAATCCAAGCACGGAACAATAGCTTGTGTTTTGTTATTTATTTCATTTATAATTTTTTTGTTGTTTATTTTAGGCCCTGAAGTGAGCTCGCAAAATACTAAAGGTATAAAATGAAACAAATGTGACGTAGTATATTGTGGTGCACTATAGTGTAGTACTGTATCTTAGTAACCTATAGTATGGTGTGGTTTAGTAAAAGTATTATTGTGATTGTTTGTGCTGAACAACATTTGGAGTTACTTTATGCATAACTAAAGAATTGTGTTGGGTCTTTATTTACCAAAATGTACCTTGAGGTATAGTGTATTAAACACACACTTAACTTTTAAAGAGATCTACATTAAATCCTGTGCAAGTTTTGATATCATGTGGTTGGTGGTCAAAGATCTGGTCTTTAATGTAAAGGTTGCGAGGTCAGTACCAGGCAGGGATGATTTAATCATTCTACAATTACTGTGATCATTGTCCTGCTCGATAATAATATCCATTATTCAATCTTACTTTGCTCTGACTGTCGCAGCAGTTAATGTAATTTGCTCTGGATGGATCTGCTCAAGGACGTGTCTTATCTTTTATTAGGTCTGATGGGTTAGTATACTAATGGTTTTAGGCCGTGCATACAGTAGCCTCTTACAGTTACATTTCTCTATAGATCGTTGGTGTCACACGATTGTTGATACTCAAGGTATGTACGGTTTGAAATTAAAGCAGTTTTGTTTATTAGTTTCTGTTTTTAATTGTGAGGAAGAGTTCATTTTCTGTGTGTGGCTTATTGATGTGGTTGAATGGCTATGAAGTGTTGTTGATATGCTGATAATGTGCTACAATGCATGCACTTCTTCTTGAAGCTAAAAGATTGAGTTTTTGCATCTTTGAACTCATTTAACCCATCATTTTGTATGAGCTGTGTTGCAGTACTTTAATGTGTTTTTGTACCTTTTTTATTGTGCAGCTATATAATAAAAGTTTATGCACGTTTGCTTATCTTACAGCCTTGGAGAATACAGACAGTGACATTGGCATGTGTGGTTGGATCCTGGTGCTTTTCTCCATCCTGCTCACGTTGCTGACTCTGCCTCTCTCCATATGGATGTGCATTAAGGTACTTTGTGGTGGTCCTTTTATTAGTGTGATGTCATATAACATAGCTTACAGCTTTTTCTTTAAGTCTTTGTATATCAGGGCTGATATGGTCAGAAGTGTTCTTTTAAAATGATAAATTCCATGCATAGAAGAAATGAAACAATTGTTAAGTTGATAAGTATATTCATGTTTTGGCATTAAATGGCCTAATATAATATACTGTAATATAATATAACAGTAAACAGACATTTTAAATGCTACAAGTAAATTTAGACATATATAATATACTGTATATTCGATGTGAGATTAGCAAAGGATTAAATGTTATTTTTTATGATTGCAGTGCTATTAAACCAATATTATTACAGATTAATATAAGTGAGAGGTAATCAGCAAAGGTAATCTAAATGTAAAAATAGTTAAGCATGTACAGTATTTAAGCATTTCCAGTACTGACTGCTGGATCAGCTGATACTGATAAAATAGACAAAAAAAGATTAACCAATATGACGCCTAAAAATTCCCTAAAGATTTTCTAGTTATGTTCAGCTCTAAAATTATCCATTAGCTTGAAATTGCTTTTCATGAGGGCAAACTCTATAAACTGGTCAAAAGGTGTGGGTATATTTAAGTTGTGTTGATCATTCATATATCCCATATCATAAATTTGTGTAACATTTTTTCACACCAGATAGGAGTGTTTTTCATAGGAAGTGAGAAGTCCTATAATCTTTATCTTTATCATCTTTATCTTTATAAGAAAGACGATGAACGCATGATAAAGGTTGCTATGCAACATCTAAATGACATAATTGGGGGCATTTTTTACCTTCTGCTGTTTTAAACTGCTGTAGTTTAGGCCTTTTTATGAGATACTTCTTGCTCTTACAGATAGTGAAGGAATATGAAAGGGCAATTATCTTTCGTCTGGGACGCATTTTACGAGGAGGAGCCAAAGGACCAGGTAAGAAAAAAAAAAAATCTATTTGATTTGATCATTCTGATTTAATCAGCGCTAGTAGTTTAGACATCTCATGTGATAATGATCCTGCTCCTGTTGTCTGTAATCAGTGATCACACTTGTGTTGCTTTTGTTGTGTCTGTGGTTAAATGTGACACTTCTTGAAGTCTGCTTGTTTGCATTTGTGCTGTGGCCGTTCACCACAATAATGGCTTGTCACAAGGCGAAAAAAATAAAACCACTTGTGTTATAGAGAAACAGAAGTGATCTGTTTTGCATTTCCACTGACCTGAATAAACCACTTTTTTTCAGTATCACACTAGCATTCATTTGAGAGTGATCTAAAGGCACACCTTACTCAGTCGTATGCAAATGTACTAGAGAATATGTTTATATTCTGGAAATATTTCACAGTAAGCACGTGTGTTTTTTGTGGCGTCTGTAAAAGATCATGGTAACTGTAAAACATCACGTTTTATTTCAGTTGTTTATTTCAAGGGAACATAATGTTCTTACATGACTTGGTCTTTACAGTTAGATAGTAATAGCTTAAAGGAACACTCCACTTTTTTTGGAAATAGGCTCATTTTCCAACATCCCTAGAGTAATACAGATGTGTTTTACC
>JAUMHR010000081.1:6346929-6359314 GCA_032361145.1 Enteromius fasciolatus
GGATAAACCCCCCCCCCCCCCCACATGATTGTAAAGCGCTTTGGGTGTATGGCAATACACAGTAAAGCGCTATATAAATCTGTCATTCATTCATTCATTCATTCCCAAATACATAGTTCTATTAACTTGTATTGGAAATGTGCAGAAACATGTCTAAGAAAATGGCAAATTGGAGTTTCTATGACAGGATTGGTCGGTAATGTTTTTGTGGCAGCGGTCAGCTCTGATTGTTTAATTGTACTTGCAGACCAAACACAGTTTGTTCACTCCAGTATTATTTTTCTGTGAGATACTGTTATAGTTTGTATTAATGTTTTGAATAAATTAATAATTAATAATTTAATAATTTATTATAATAAATAATATTTTTTGTAGTTTTTTGTTTTTAAAATGTATTTATTTATTAATGTTTTCAAATATGTAGTTTTACAAATATATTTTTCAGTTTTAGTTTTAATTATTTTTGTGCATCAAGTTAAACTATGTTAAAATGATATGTACTGTAATGCCACTGGAACTTGCTGAAATAAAATAAGATGTAATTTTCCAGTTATTGTTTATTTTAAGTTTATTTTGACGTTTTTATTAAACTTTTAAGCTTCACGCATTAACTTTACGCTGCATTTTCAAAGCAAAAATTTGCTGAATGTGATGTAATTTCTTTCATTGCAACAAAACCTTTGAGATAATATTTTCATCACTTGTTACTTTTCCGACTTTTCTCAGACGTCTTCCTGCTAAATTAAGACAGACGACTGTGGACTTGAAGAGCGGAGGCTTATCTCTGCTGGCCAATTCAGTTATTGGCAGAACAGTCTACTTTAACCTTTACAGCACATGTCCACATGACCATAATGAAATATCGTCTGGATGTCGCAGGAGCATTTAATCAATTAAACATGTTTATGAAGTTAGGAAAACTAACCGCGTAGAAAGGAACTCATTATCTCCCGTCCTGTGGGACGGAGAGTATCCTTTCCATCCCTCTGATTCCTTGCCCAACTCTCTCTCCCTTTGTCTTGAACTCGGTCACTGTCTCTGGTACAGTTGAGAAAGTGAGTCCATGACTGAAACGTTTCTGTTTATTATTACTGTTGAGACAGTTCCTTCAAGTCACACATACTTTAAAACAAAAGCCAGCTTTATTCTTGATGTATCGTTTTTCCCTGTAATCACAAACGTCAATGATGTATGGGTTCTTATGGCAGCGAATGCAGAGAGATGTGTAGAAAACTCGTTTTTTCCAGAAAGGAGTGTGTGTGTACGTTTTTTTAAGTTCTCTTTCAACAAGCTCATCTCTGTTTGGATCTCCAGCGTGTTAGAACAAATGTCCACACTGACACGTATTTAGCGTTTCAACACAGATCAAAAGAAAACGCTTTCACTCCACTTCAAAGCCTTTTCTTTCAGTTAGAAATCTCTCAATAGCTGGTTTGACTTTGACTTTTTAGGGAGGGCAAAGAAGAAAGTTGGCGAACTGCGAAACTCTCAGCCTTTTTTCAAGCAATGCCGCTTCTCCAGTTTTTCAATAGGTTAACTGTGCTGAAGCAACGCCAACACAAACTGTTACAGAACTGCATAAGAACTTGTTCACGTCTTTGATAAATAAAAAGACAGAGCTGTGACTGAAACTGAGTATGTGGGAGGATACTGTATGTTGATGAAGTGTGCAGGCGCTTCCTTCACTTTCTTGCAAATAAAGCAGTTTATAAGTCATAGTTTGAACGAACATGAAGGTGCTTGTGTACTTTGTGATTTGTCTTATGGTGATAAAGGATTCTGGATAAGTTCTGAATAACAAGCTGAAACGATTAGGTTATGTAGAGCATTGTGAAGGTTGGCAAGTGGTGTGTTAAGGACATTTGTATGAGGCAACTTGGAAAGTGTGTGCATTTCATTTATGAAAATGTCTTCGTACAGTACGTGTATGTACAACTATCCATCTTTTCTCCAAACCGCTTGTCTTAAATAGGATCATTTGGATGCTGGAGCCTGTCCCAGTGCCTTCTGTGTGTAGAGTACAGTATATACACACTGCTGTTCAGACATTTGTGGTTTATATAAGATTTTTGTCTCCATGGTCACCAAGGCAGCATTTATTTGATCAAATACACAGTAAGAGTAAGATTTTTAATTTTACCATTTAGTCCAGTCTTCAGTGCCACACAATCCTTCAGAATTCATTCTAAAATGCTGATTTAGTGCTCAAGAAACACATTTTCACAGTTTAGTACAGGTGTACTAAAATAACCTTGTGGAAAATCTGACTTTTTTGAATAGCAAGTCTTGTAAATTTAATGCATCCTGACTGCTTAAATCTAGTATTTTCTTTCAAAAAAATCCTAATGACCACAAACAGAAGTAATATAAATAGAATATTTGATTTGAAGTATTTTGCATGACCTTAGAAATAATTACAGTTGTGTAATGTACTTGTTAAATCTCACCATATTTAGCTGCAAATGTATAGTTATAGTATAAATCTGACAGTTAATGATTGAAATGCTGTTCACATTTGTGGGTTAATAAACTAGCTACATCAAACATTCCTGTTTGATCCACGGTTTTGGCAGTCATAGAGTGAGCCTCTCTCAGAGCCCTTATGCATTATTCCTGCATGGATTGCCATTAGATTTACACACTTTTTTTAAATTGTAATTGTTATTATTTCAGTTCTTTTGGTCAGTGTCACAATAAATGAGGAAATCCTCCCTATAGTATAGAGGGCATGTATTAAAATGATTGATTGCTTGCTCTCGAGTTTTTCTTCATTCCATTGTCTTGACAAACTGGTCTGCAATTTAACAACATATGTGAGGGGTAGACAGAGGATTAAGCAATTCATCTGTGCAAGTTTTTCAAGCATCAGGCCAATCTGAGTTCACCATGACTGCCAACAGAAAGCAGTCTCAAAGAAGCAGCCGAATTTCCTTTAATAATGCATGAATAGTGAACAGTTCTTCCAAACCACAATCTATTGTATATGCTCAAAAACAATAGGACCATTGAAATCTACCTAAATGTGCTTGTGCCTCCATCCATCTCTCTTTGTCTAACAGTTCTTGATGCCAACCTTAGGGTTTGCTTCTAGACTGGGCTCCCATTTAGAAGTGGTTTTGTGGTTGAGTTTGAAGATCTTTGAGTTTCATGATGTTCTTGCCGTAATGCCATTTCAGGATGGGCTCAGAAGTGAAGCATAAAGTCTTCTCCTAATCTGGATCAGGACTCCAAGGGATCAAGTCATCAATATAAATAAGGTTAGCATAAAGTGATTTGTTCATTCACATGTTTAAACACAAAAAAATTGCCCAACTGGTTTCTCAACTCGGCTCTATTTGATGAGGGACACGCTTGCTTCAGAGTCTCAGAAGTTTCCCAATGTTGCTTTTATGAATGTTCAGTTTATGGTTTCATAAATGTGCAGGGTTGTATGGAGTCATTGTGTAGGCCGGTCGGCCGGCATTACTTCACTTGGCATCTTAAAGAAGGGATTATGGTAGAATGCATCTCCACAGAGGGCTCGGTTCCCTCTCAAAGTGCAGTAAGACATATTATTTGCGTCCCACATAACCGGTTGTGTTGATGCATTCAGACTGCGCAATTTTCATGCAGCTAATTTGTTCTCTGTAACGGATGCTCAAGCAGTACACAACATTCAAACCTGTTTATACAAATTTCAGTTGCCTGTGCCATTTCTGGACACCACTGAAGGCTTTTTCCGCCAAAGATTTAGCTTGATCATAGTCATTTTGTGGCCATACTGTAGTAAATGTTCAGTCTGTCTGTTTGTTGGCTTTTTAAACAAACAAAGACTACTGCCGTTGCCCACTAAAATGGGGGAAAATGGTAAAGCATGTTAGGCAGATGCTAAGACAAATAAAAAATGTTGAATGTATTTCAAACCACAAAATACAATGTCAGCTGAGCTATAAATGAACGGGCTAATCAGAGAAAGACAACATGGCACTGATTCTTTTTTCAGTGAATGCTGAATGTTTACTATGTTGGAAAACCGCTGCTAGTTCATGCCTCTTTAAAACTGTCTTACGGGTCTGATTTAATCACATCCCCGCAGCATGGAGCTTCGCACACAGGACGGCCACTAATGATGGGACCTGCTCCACTTCATCAAAGAAAGTGTTTCTCTCTCTCTTTCTTTCTCCCTGTCTGTCTCGCTCCACTCTCGGAGGAGCAAGGATTCAATCCATTAAATATAGACAAGAGCGGTCGCACAATGGAGAACCTTTTCTGACACTCGCTGTTCGACGTTGGATTATAAAATCAGTCTGAAATCTACATCTAGCATCTCAGTGTTCAGATCATTGATGGGAAAAGACCATCTGCTCACACGGGCCGCAACTATAAAGCAAATTTCATTGGGTTTTCTGGCCCTATTACCACTCAGATCCATCTGATTCTGTTATCCACCAGAGAAGGTGGGGAGGATCAGATCAAAGCCTCTGTGGAAGGAGAAAACCTTCTTTGTGAAAATCTGTCTCAGCATTGCAAAGCCAAAGAGATGAAAGGAAGATTAATAGAGGTTGACGATAGCCACTGACACATTCAGAAATGACGCAATCAAATAAACAACGGCTTAACTTTCAATACAACCAGCTTAGAGGAGATCTATGCCGTATATTCCTGGAGAAAACACGGACGAGTCCAAACACAAGCTAAGTATGAGGCATAAACATACATCACTATTCACAATGAATTAATAATCACATCCCGCAGGATCTTTATACCCCTCCTCCTGCTGCTTCCTTCCTTCCATATCTTCATCCCTTCCTCCCTCATTCTTTCCATGGTCATAATCGGCGTCAGCATAACGAAAGCTCCTGTGGATGGCGTTTCAGTTTAGCACTGTCAAACTATCCCAGCACTTAGCACTGTGGAATGACAGCTTGTTCTATATCATCAAAGCGCCTTCATTGAGAATTCGAGAAGGCCTTGTTATAGGCATTTGCTGTGAGTCAGCACATACATGACTGCTTCTAAGAACTCAAAACTAGTCCAATAGAATGTCTTGCTTTGTCTTTCCCATCTAAAAAAACAGCTTAAGATGGTTTAATGATTCAGTTGGTTTCTCACTGTTGCTAGTTTTAGAAAGGTTTGGGGTTCTTTTCTACTGCTACAGTGGATGTGGTAAATTATATGCCCGTATATCAGTTGGTCAAGTTGTTTGTAGCCAGCCAACGTAGAACATAGGTACACATTGTGTAAATGTATTACCCCATGACCTCGTTTTTTGCTGTTTGCAGTCTGTTCTTTACAACTTTGCCGATTGTTTGCGTTCACATAAAGCTACGTTTAATACTGCATGAAGCAATATTCAAAATGGCAATACTGCCATTGTAATGGAAGCAGCAGATCTCTTTTTTATATTGTGACTTATAGCCAAGTAAAATTGTGTATGTATGAACGATCCGTTCACATTAGGATGAATTTATATTTCATGCCAACTTTAAGACCAGCAAACAAAGTTAAGTTGTTGAGGTTTGTTTGACCCTACCCTCTTGCAATTGCAGTTTCTTGAAGATTTTGTATAGATAATGCATATAAAAGGAGATGAATGGTCTTTCATTTCATTACTAGGAATGCAATCTGCTGTCTCTCTGAGAATGTTTATTCAATGATGTAAAAATTGAGTTGCTTTGAGAATAGGCGATTATTGTTCTCCTGAACAGTTCCATATGTCTGAGGGTGAATCGAGAGAGAGGACTATTGTCCTCCTTTTGTTGGAACTCAAATGCTTGGGTAAATCTTAAACACATTTCCTTAAATTACTAGATGTGAATTACACAGATAGCATTTATTTGACATCAGTTCAATTAGCACACAAATGAGCCTTTTATTGTAAACTAAGGTTTTACTTGGGTCAATTGTTTGCTTTTGAGTGCTCAAGCTGAGAGTTTGTCAAAATGACCTTAAAAGAAAATGAATCACGGTATTCCTGATGCTTGTTGTAGAAGTGGATGACTAAATAGATAAGGCTTTTTTGTTACCATGGTTGTTAGACCAGTACAAGAAACAACCTTCTAAATGTGGGTGGCATTTTGTCTTGGCCCAGGCTCTGTGGTAATGCTGTTTTGAAAGCCCTCACTAAATGTTGTGTTTCCTGTCAGTACACACAAACATTGCCCCAATCCGAAACCGTAGAGCATAATAAATCATTGTGTTCTTTCCAGACTGAGAGCATGTGGATGGCGGCTCTAGTGTTTTTCTGCTTGGCTAATAGGACACAGGATGAGCATTTTCATTTTATGGACCTACGTCAATTAACCAAGAAATGGTACATGGAGATGGGGCCATAAAACCCATCATGTTCTCTCAGGGCCTTCAGACTTTTTTCTTTTATATTAATTGTCCATACTTATTTATCTAGATGGTGGTTATTTTTTGCCATAATGGTTCTAGTAAACACTAGTGCACAACACTCAATGAAGATGACCATTCTGATAAATGGAGTAATGGAAGTGCAGCAGAAGACTTTAATGTAAGAGAGAGTTCTTTAAAAGGTACTTGAAAGTTGGTTGTGAGTACACTGAAGGTCTGTTCCAAAAACCAAATGAGCTGTCTTTTAAGCCAGAATTCTAACAGCAATGTAACTTAATTAGTGACTGATTTGCAACACAGGGTTTCTCTGTTTGACTTATATATATATATATATATATATATCACACTAATGTGTGGTAAAGTAGTTTTAAGTATATGTGCATGAAGGTTGGTCTGAGAAGGGGTAATGGTGCAGATCTCTTAGTCTGCCACAGCTGGACTTGGTTTAGAGTGTGTTCTCCCTCTCTGAGGCAGACTTCAGGGTGAAACTGAGGTGGCTGTATGCCAAGAGTTGTTTGGGGGGGGTCAAGTTTAGGCTTTGCGACCCCAGAATAATAAGGTGAGGGTTCAGGCAGAAGTCAGGAAGTCATTGTTTTCAAAAATTCCTGTTATTTGGTTATTTGATCTGACCATAAGTGTGCAAGCTCCCCTGTAGCTGCACAGGGAGGCCAGTGCAGAATCAAATAGAAGGCTCCACTAGAGAAAATGCTTCTATTTGATTGCAACCTTTTTCTTTACAAGATGTATTATCAGCAATAATTCGTTTTTGAAGTTTTGTTAGAAATAGTGCACAATTGATTTAAAAAAATAAATATCTGTTCAAAAGTTTGGGAAATTATTTTTATTCAACAAATGCATAAAAGTGATCAAAAGCTTGCATACTATCAAAGTAATTGAAAAAAAAAAGTTATTTTGAACTTTATGTAGGAGTTTTTAAAATAGTTTCACGAATTCGCCCTTCTTCATTTAAATTTAAATAAGCAAATTTGGCGTGCTGTCCGGGGAGCGAGCCGGGAGCTCAGCGGACCCCGAGCCCTGCTGGTTGGAACCCTAGCGAGGGTAGAGCTCGGCGCGTGGCTCGGTCCCGTTCGCCCCCCTTGAAGGTACGAAGAAAAGGCGGAGAAGGGGAGGAAGGCGGGATCATGCGTAACTAGATGCTGAGAAGAGTGAGACGATGATATTTATACCGTGGTGGACAATGAGATTAGAAATAATAGTAGGCTGGAGGGCAATGATACTAATGAGCGTCGATGGGTGCCAGCTGCTGACACTCAGCGAGCTCTTCCCGAAACTAAGTTAAAACATCCTTTCGACATTGATAATAAGACATTTTTCTTGAGCACCAAATTAGCATATTAGAATAATTTGTGAAGTATCACCTGATGATCAAGACTGGTGTATTGACTATTAAAAGTTCAGCTTTACTATCACAATAATAAATTACATTTTAAAATATATTAAAATAGAAAAGTTATTTTAAATCAATATTTCACAATATTACTTTTTTACTGTATTTTAATCAAAAAAATGCAGCGCTGGTGAAAGTAAGAGACTTATTTTAAAAACATTAACAAAAGCTAAGGTTCTTTAGGGAAGCAAAACAGGTTCTTCTATGGCATTACTGTGAAAGCCCAAATTTGGAACCTGTATTTTTTAAAAATAAATGGCTGGAAGTCCAAAAACTTTGTTTACTTTCAGGTTTAAATTTGATTTTGTATCTCAGATTTCCAGTGTTTTCTCAGACATTTGTACCCCACTGTATATTAACTACATCTCTGCTACCCAACACCGATCTACTTCTGAAATAGAGCATTTGAATTTTCACTCAAATTGAATTGTAGCTGTAATTTACAGTTCTGCAAGCTCTATTAGCAAGAACCACAAGCCATCAGTCAGGAACATTAGAGAGAGCTGACGTGATCCTTTTGTATGTACTGTAAAAAAGAACATGTACAAGCTACATTAAGTCAATTCTGATTCTTACGTGCAATAATAGCATAAATAGTGCATGCAGTTTTCTGCAAAGACTTTAAAATTTAAACAACGTAAATTTGGACATTACCATTTTAACTTTTAGAAGCACTTAAAAGCTTTACCACCAGTGGATGAGGCTTTTTCTTAATGAGCTGAGTAACCTCTCTTGCCTTTTCTCTCATACACTCTCTAACAGCAGACAGCTAGATCACAAATTATTAATACTAGCAAGCCTTCATGCTCTGCTATTGTATGCTACATAACTGTATGAATCACAAACTTCTGTACAGCAAAAAAATTCTACTGCCTAATTCAAGACCAATGATGGTTCTTACCTCAGAACTTATGGCTTTATAAAATTAATAGAAAATAAATAAATAACATATTTTGTTAAATTAACTTGTTCTGATCTTTTTGCACTTATATATGTTGCATATAATAGTTAATGAACTTTAGTTTATAATCTAGATTTCAATATATGACATGTTATTTTTAGAAGTTCTGTTATATGAATGCATTTCAGCACAATTCTGATATTCTTTGGTTTTCTTAAAGTGCCCCTATTATTGGTATTAATGGGTTGACATGTATGCAAGGTCAAAAAACATTTTCATTGTCTTATAATATGCATTTATTTTTACTTTATTTGCCCAAGCAATTCGCTTAACAATGCTAGGCCATTTTTATTTGAAAGGCAATGAAAGGAAATTTTCAAAAATACATTATAATGAATTTGAATGACATTTAAATACTATTAACATACATAGTAGGTACGTAAAGTATTACATTTTTCACTCTTTATTATATTGCAGCCATTTGCTAAAATCATTTAAGTACATTTTTTTCCTCATTAATGTACACACATCACCCCATATTGACAGAAAACACAGAATTGTTGACATTTTTGCAGATTTATTTAAATAGAAAAACTGAAATATCACATGGTCCTAAGTATTCAGACCCTTTGCTGTGACACTCATATATTTAACTCAGCTGCTGTCCAGTTCTTCTGATCATCCTTGAGATGGTTCTGCACCTTCATTTGAGTCCAGCTGTGTTTGATTATACACTCACCTGTCTATATAAGAACTTGCAGCTCACAATGCATGTCAGAGCAAATGAGAATCATGAGGTCAAAGGAACTGCCTGAAGAGCTCAGAGACAGAATTGTGGCAAGGTTACAAAAAAATTTCTGCTGAACTTAAGGTTCCTAAAAGCACAGTGGCTCCATAATCCTTAAATGGAAGATGTTTGGGATGACCAGAACCCTTCCTAGAGCAAGGAATGTAAAAACCAGGCACTGCTCATCACCTGTCCAATACAGTCCCAACAGTGAAGCATGCTGGTGGCAGCATCATGCTGTGGGGGTGTTTTCAGCTGCAGGGACAGGACAACTGGTTGTAATCGAGGGAAAGATGAATGCGGCCAAGTACAGGGACATCCTGGACCAAAACCTTCTCCAGAGTGCTCAGGACCTCAGACAATTGAGCATCTCTGGAGAGACCTAAAAATGGCTGTCCACCAACGTTTACCATCCAACCTGACCGAACTGGAGAGAATCCCCAAATCCAGTGTGAAAAACCTGTTGCATCTTTCCCAAAAAGACTCATGGCTGTATTCGATCAAAAGGGTGCTTCTACTAAATACTGAGCAAATGAATACTTAGGACCATGTGATATTTTAGTTTTTCTTTTTTAATAAATCTGCAAAAGTGTCAACAATTCTGTGTGTTTCTGTCTACATGGGGTGCTGTGTGTACATTGAGGAAAAAAATCAACGTAAATGATTTAAGCAAATGGCAGCAATATAACAAAAAAGTGAAAAATTTAAGCGTGTCTGAATAATTCCGTACCCACTGTATTTAGATTGAAATTTGTTAGAAAAGTCAAAATGAAGGTAAAAGGCAAACAATAAAATATTTCATATTGTAGGCTATTAATTAATTCTGGCAATTATAATTAATTGAAAAGGCAAATAATTCAATTGTTGCTTTAATTAATCAATTAGGTTTAAAAAGATGAATGGTAAAGGGTGATAAAATCTATAGTAATGAATCACTGTACAAGCTTATCTGGATTCCAGACACAAAATTCGAACTGCTTATTAGTAAGCATTGTTGGAAAAGTGTCAAGTTAGTATACAAAATTCACACATTGACGTGTCCCAGCAGCCCCCTCTGCGGTAGAGCAGTGTCTGTGCCTCAGCTGAACTGATCACCCGGTGGGCAGATGGGAGGGTCATCTGGGTGCAGGTTTGAGTAGATGAGGATGGGGATAATTAGCACAAAGGGCTCTGCTGAATATGTAGCATCGCATTATAGATGCTGATGTGCTTCGATTGCATGGTGTTTTCTGTGTCAACAAGGTCTCTCTCCTTCCCCTCTCTGTCTTTCTCTCTCAGCAGGTTGGTGACAGCACCATAAGGAGTCTGTGTTCCTGCACAAAGATTAAGTGTGTGACATAGTCTGTCGAGTTCATATTTCAAACCTGGAGACATCCACAGCTCCTGAGAATGAACTCAGGATGTTTCATTTGGAGTTCAGTGTAAGTAATACTTAAAGGTAAAGTGTATATTTTCTGTGCTATTAGCAGGACCAAATGGAATATACAAAATATGAATATGTATTTGATAAAAAATGTTTTACATTTTTAAATTACATTTTTAAAAAATTAGTTTCATTCTGCTTTTTAAACAATGGTCAGAAATCTTTTTAATTGAGATTAATTACAAATTATTTTATAGACAGATAAAATATATAGTTTCAACCACATTTTTTTGTTTTCACGCTTATAAAGAATATGTAATGTATATTTATATTGTTATGAAGCAGACGGACTCTGGAGATGAAAGGTAACAATGTTTTATTTACAAGATGAATAATTGAACAAAGGTAAGCAATCTGAAGAAATCCAATCTCTGGAGAAAACGATAATCAAACTAAATAGTCTCTTTTCCTTTCTTTGTAGAATCACAGATAGGGATGACAGACAGACGACCACAGCCACTTACCACTTGCCACAACGGAGACGAGCTGGAGAGAACAAGGAGCTTTCTGGATGGGAACAGGTAAGAACAATCGCTAGAGAGTGATTGGTTAGAGTCCACTTTCGATCAACCCGACAGTGAGTGAAGAGTGGTGTGTGGTTTTACAGTAAGTGCTCTGTGATTGGTGCTGGGATCGGGAACAGGTGATGATTACAGGTGTGTTGAGTTAATACTCCGATGATTGAGATCGCTGCGTGGAAGTGAGGGTGGAGCCTGGTGTGGATGTAACATATATTGTGTTGCACGTAATAACAACTGTTTTCAAAGCGGGTTTCCTCAACATTCCTCCATCTGCATTGTTTGAACAGATGTCAGTTATGTTGCCTTAGATGTGACGCTTAAACCAACATTTCACTGGAAAATCAGCCTGCGAATAACTGACATGTGATCACTCTTCTCATTGATCTAGGCTGGGTTTAAAACATTTTTTTTACTTTATACCCACATCAGCTGTAATAAAATCCTGTTGGTAATGCGCTGGTAATTATGGGAAAAAATGAATAGCCTGATTGAAATAGTTTTAAAATAGTATTTAAACCACAATATATTTATACTGTCAGTTGAGAAAAAGCAGATGCATTCAAAATAGCCAATTACTCTTTGAAGCTGGCAGAGACATTTTTTTCCACAAACCCTTCTTGTACTGTTTTAATGGAGAAGTAGTGCCACTTGAAAGAAAGAATCAATTATCACTTTCATAATTCAAAAATAAATCACCAAAGCTTTTTGTTGTAAGTGCAGCAGTAAAGCTTATATCATAGTTAGATATAGCAATAAAATACATTTGTAAAAACATATTTAAATAAAATGTATTTAATGTTTAAAATGGTAAATATAACAAAAGTAGTAAATTAATAATAATTTAAAATAGCCGTTATCAATTTTTTAAATGGCCAATTTATTTTTAATGTAATTGTACATGTCACCAGTCGCTCCTCTGTGGCTCCCTCCGGAAGTCAGCAGCGGGAACCATCGCCAGAATACTAGTTTCCACCCGGACTTTATTTCAGCCACGTACCTTGGGCGCTTC
>JAUMHR010000081.1:6361746-6377733 GCA_032361145.1 Enteromius fasciolatus
GGTAGGAGGAAAGTTGACATTTTGAAGAGGCAATAGTGGCCCAAAAGAAGAGCAAGAGCACAAGAGAAACATCTGACATTATTATGATATAATGACAGTAAACCAATTTATAACATAACCAAAGCGATAATCATCTTCCCTATGATTGTAATTTTGAAAATTGTTTAATTATAATGAAAACATTATTATAGGATGGCAGCAGTAGAATAACTCAAAACAGGATGAGATGAATTTGTTTTTAATTATGAATGCATTATTGTTTGTTGGATGAGTTAGGTTAAATGTAAATATTGCAAGAAATTCTGTGTCATTCACTGATGTTTGTGATAGCTGCAGGTGACAGATCTATAAACAATTTTGTAAAGCATGTTTGATTTAGTTTACCACAAATTGTTAATTAATACATTATCATGCAGTAAGCAAAATGTAATTAAGGTGGAGTTATTTATGCAGCGATTCATGTGAGTCATGTTGTAGTTAAGTTAGTTCTTGATTAATAATTGTCTTAACTCATCATTAGTTTATAGTCAAGTAATTGTTAATCATGTATTAGGACATGATAATTCATGTACCGTTATTGTAAAGTGTTACCCCACTAGAAAACGTGCTTTCTTTTAGATGTATTGGTGCTCATTTTATACAAATACATGATTTATTTGTGAATAAGCATATGATAATATGTGCTTCATGACCAGTGTGAAAGTTCCATGCAACTGTCACTAGGTGGTGAAATGCATGGAGATTTGAAATATGACAAAAATTCCAATTCCATACTACGATGTATTTCAATACACAGTGTTTGAACATGGCAACCCTTTATATTTTCATCAAACAGAAAAGAATGACCATTTCATCTACCAATATATCATCATTTTTGTTCACTAAGGCAAGAAAACAATGCAGTTTAGAACGACATGAAGGTGAGTAAAGGATGACAGAATATACATTTTTGATATATAAGTCATATCTGTCTGCGACTTTCACTTTTAAAATGAACTTTTACAAACTTCATATGCTTTAAATACTCAACTGGCATGTTTTTTCTATACATGCGAGTAGGACAATATGAAATAATTAGTTCTTGTACAGACAGATTCTCCTTTTTTCAGTTTTTGGTCTGATGACACTGCAGAGTGTGGAAAGATGGAAATGGGTGGATGAATCAATAGGGGATAGAGAAGAAAATAAGAAAGAGAGAGAGCGCTGGCACCCATGTGATTTTTTTTAAGCTCCTAAGGCGTTTCTCTCACTCTTTCTCTACTCTCTCTCGCTCCCTGCTCCTCTTTTGAATGGCTGCATGACAGCAAAGAAGGTTATTCTTGGCAAGTGTTCTCCTCCCTTTCAGCAAAAACAGCCTTTACTGCGCTGGCCTGCTCCAGCCTGTCTGGGGCCCCTCTCCCTCCATTTCTCTCCCCTTCTTTTTTTTTTTTCATTCTCTCATTCTTTTTTTGTACCCACTTACACTTTCTCATTGTTAACATCTCTTTTTGCAATTTATATTTAATTCCTCACAAAATATTTCACATATTTCAGCATCTCATTATTCTTAAGTTCGCTTTTCTCATTTCCCCTTTTCTCACCAGTGATCCTTTCCCTTTCCACACAAAATAAAATGAAGAAGTAGTTAGGTTTTTTAGTCCACCGTTGTCCTCATCTTCAGATTGATTTGGATTCCTGCTCTCAGGGAGCCACTGAGGTCCCGGCGCTCTGAGACGTGCTCAATTTACTCAATGTGAGTTCTGCTCACTTCTGAAGGATTAAAAAGTTCTGGGCAATAATTTTATACAATGGAAACATACCCAGTGATAGATGCGTTTTTATCACTATAATTCAAAAACAGATGAGCAAAATAGGGAAAAATTTCAAACCTGTTCTTAAGGGAGACCCTTTTAATTCAGACCCACACTCCCTTCCATTGAGACCAGACTCCGAAATTTTCCATCAGGGAGAATGGCTCAATTATTCACGGCAAATGCAGGAATGTGACAGTATGAGTCATGTTGCTTTCCATCATTTTGATTGATACACAACCACATGATAAATTGCAGAGAATTATGTCATATTACATTAGGAGATCTCTCTAAATTCATAAAATTGTGATGCAATTGCAAAAAAAAAAAAAAGAATAAATAAGAAAAAAGTGCCATGTGCAAATTTAAAACTGCAAATTTATGGATAACTGTTTCAATGTTAAAAAAGTGTCCTAATGAAGAATTTTGCGTCTATCTCTCTCTGTATGTCGTTCTATGTCTGTCTAACATATAGATACATATCTATTTGATTGTCTGTACATCTAACTGTCCATCTATTTTCTTTATTTCAGATATAAACAATACTTCATTCTTAAAGCTGCGGTATGTAACCTTTTTTGTGTTCAAAATGTAAAAAATTTCTATAATAAGTGAGTACACCACAAATCCATTTTCTAAAGCGTGTTTTTGTCATGTCCTGAATCACTACAGTACACCTGTAATAAGTACTTATTATTTTGACTATTTAGACTGATTCGCGAAGGTACCGCTGCAGAGTTTCCTGGTACCTGCGTGATTCGTCAAACCGCGAGGAGTAGCTCCGCCTACAATGTTCTTCTTCAAGATGCCCGCAGTTCTGATTATTAAACGTTTATTATTATTAAAGTTGCGGATTGCCTTTGAATTGTTTTATCTATGTACCCATGCTTAAGTCTTAGGCTATCAAATAAGTGCAGACACCTGCTAAGCAAGGAAGGAAGGTGTCCAAAGACCCATTTGAATCTCATTATATCTTTTCTAAAGCAGATGCCAATGGGCTGTTGGTGATGTGCCTCTAAGGAAAATGAAAGATTAACTGCACTTTGTCAGCTGTTAAAGTTTTACCAAAAATAACATCCATTACCCATGGGATCAGAGAGAGAGAGAGTGAGCAAAGTTCGCTTTACAGCTACTGCACTGAGGTTAGATTAGGACCTGAGCAAATGGACTACACGGCCTCAAACTTCCTCAGTGTTTATTAATATATGTAGCAGACAGTTAGAAAATGTGCTCTTTGCACTGTATACTGTATTTTTGAGCTTAGGCAGTATTAGTTTGTCTCTTTTTTTTAAGATTAATTTAGCAATTTCCCCATTTTTTTCAAAGACAAAAAAGGCAGTGCATGAAAGAAAAAGCATGTGGTACATATTTAAGCTAAATGTATAATTTCTAAAATTAAATTAGTTAAAAACGTTGAAGTCATCAATATTTGAAGATACTTCAGAAAGTTATTTCCCTTTTAGACACTACTTTTGCCTAGCAGAATACTTTTTTTCTGCATTTTAATAAACTGTGACTAAGCAGCAAATATCCCATGACTCTAATAAAAGTCATGATGTTGAGAAAAGACATAACACTTTTCGGAAGACTGGAATCCAAGATGGCAAGATAAGCAGGAGAACACTATTGAGGAGTAGAACTGATAAGAAACTGTCCTAATAAAACCGCCCTCATCCAAACAGACCCTCTGATTCTTTCTCTTCTTTTTTTTACTTTTGTGCTTGCCTACTTACGTTTGTCTTTCTTTCATGAGTCACACTGTAACAAAATTAATAAAGCTGAAAAAGTACTAATATACAAAATCTGGGGTCAGTAAAATTTAATGTTTTTGAAAGGTTACCAAGTGTGCATTTACCTGATTAAAAGTACAGTAAAAGTAAATACCTGTAACTCTTTTCTTTTTGTAATTTATTTTAACATTTTAAGATTGTACTGCTCATGATTCTTTGATGAATAGAAAGTTCAAAAGAACAAACTTTATTTGATGGAAATCTACAAGGTAATATAATTCTCAATGCATGCTATAGAAGGCAGCTATACTGTATGTAGGCATTATACAGCAAGGCCTTGTAACAGAGCAGTACACTAAACTCTCTTTATAGAAAATACGTCTAACTTAGCAGTCAAATCTTAAAATAATTGATGTCAGCAATGATACTCATTGAATGCATTTCAAACAACTCTCAGAGTTTCACTTAACGTCTTTAAAAAAATAAATACACCTTCTCTGTTTGTTGTAGGTAATCAAGGACTTGAGGGCACCTGCCAGTGTGAAGATGAGTGATAAACATATGGCTTTCCTGTCAAATAGCAGGCATGATGAATGGCCCACTCAAGTTGCGTTACTGCACACAGCAGCCTTTAAGTGCTAGTTTGTGAATTCAACTCACCGCTTTCCACATCACTCAAACTGTGAATTTGATGTGTCGGAGTGGGACAGAAGTGGTGGGTGGTTGGGTTTTTGATGTCATTAGAAGTCCGTCCTTGGGTCTGAGATATCTGTCACTTTGAGAGGAGTTGCTTGGGTAGTGGGAAACAGCTTTGAGGTATCATGGCAGCTAAATGATTTTCAAAGGTTGGGTAGAGGGTATCGATACACCCTTGGTCCAAAAAAAAAAAAAAGACAGTTCACCCAAAAATAGAAATTCTGTCATTATTCTGTCATTTTGTTCCAAACCTGTAAGATCTTCGTTCATCTTTAGAACACCAATTCAGATATTTTTTTATGAAATCCGAGAGCATCCGCACGTGCATAGACAGTAATGCAACTGCCACGTTCAAGGCCTTAGTAAGGACATGGTGAAAATAGTCCATGTGACATCAGTGGTTCAACTGTAATTTTATGAAGCTATGAGAATAATGTTTTGTGTGCATAGAAAGCAAAAAAAACTATTCTTCTCTTGAACGGGTCTTTAACAGTCATCATGGACCACATGTAAATGAAGAAAAAATGATCAGTTTAGCAATAAACTAAATTATTTATTTTAATGACGATTAAGCATTTAATCGAATTTCAGGAGGAGCACGCACGAACGATCGCAGCTGCCACCAATCTCCTTATTACTAATAACCCCTGCGAATCTCCTCTCCTCCGCCTTTAATATCGCATACTCCCTATCCTCGGCTTCTGCATTTTTTGTCTTCCTCCACCTCCCCTTCCGCCACCCAAGCCGAAGCCGACCCTCGCGAAGGGTCCCTCGTTTTGCCAAGTTCTCCACTTCACGCGGGGACCAGGCTGGGCTCCGAGCATCTGTTAACCCTAGCCTCCTAGAGGGTTAAACCTCCTAGGGCTCGGAGGCCGCCGGGCTCCCTGCCTGTTCCCCGGACAGTTCGCCAAACAAGCAATTTTATCGCCGAGGTAGTGGGAACTAGTGAAATATATATACTGTATATGTAAAGTATTTTTAAAATAATATATTTCTAAATAAAAATAATGTGGGCTTTTTGGAAGAAAAGAAATAATAGTAAAACTTTACAATTAAGTTTCATTTAGGAAAGGGTTACTCCACCCCAAACTGAACATTTTGTTTTGTCTTACCCCCATATCATTCCAAACCTTTAAAAGCTTAGTTTTTCTTCAAAACATGATTTAAGATATTTTAGATGAAAGCCAGGAGGCTTGTGAATGTCTCATTGACTGCCAAGTAATGAAGTCATTACTTTTGTTTTCTTTCCATGCAAAAAGTATTATCGTCATAACATTACGATTGAACCTCTGACGGCAGATGAGCTATTCAGACGATTTCTTTCATACTTTTCTGGACCTTGACAGTGTTCATTACTTGGCAGTCAATGGGACAGTGACAAGCCTCCTGGTTTTCATCCTAAAAATCTTAAATTGTGTTTGAAAAAGAACAAAGTGAGAAGTGATTAATGGCAAAATTTTCCTTTTAAGGTGGAGTAACCCTTTAACATCAGTTTGCTAAGCTAATTAACAAAAAAAAATTAATAATTCTAAAGCATTTAGTAATGTTAAGGTTTTAACATTTGCTAATCAAAAATGTTATATGTTAATATTATTTAAAATATCTGAGCTAGCATAAAAAATAATAATAAATAGTTATTTTATTTATTAACAGATAAATATTTATTAACAGAAAAATATTGTAACAAATGCACAGCTTAATGTGTTTATATTAATAGCTAATTCGCTAATGTAACTAACAAGACCTTACCGCAAAGTGTAAAGCCAAATATTTATGGCCAATACGTTTTTACCCACCATTGATTTGGGGCCATTGGTCCCACACTGTGAATCCTACCCTCTGTGTATGTTTCTAATAAAAAAATATGGCCTTCCAATTGAGAAAAGTGATTTGTACAAGGCAATGACTAGTAACAAATGATCTCCACCTGCGATTGGGAGCGACAGTAAATATGGAAATTCTTCTCTGGACGTTTTCGCTTCGAGTTTGCAGTTGCTGGTGTGATTAAAGTGAAAAATGAAAATGATAATGGCTCAGACTGGTTCAGCTGTCTCATAGATTTGCTGTGAAATTGAAAACAGAACAGATGAGCGAATTCCTAATCAATTACAAGAAATGATGTGTGAAAGAATGTGTTTGCACAGTCTTCTCTCGCAGACACTCATCCACTTTCAATTTCCACCTCATTCCCTCCGTTTGGTCTTCACCTCTTTTCTCTTTTGTGGGAGGAGAGAGAGGGAACGGGGCCTTGTGGAAAATATGAATCCTATTTTACTGAGATGCCTTGCAGTAAAGTGGATTTCAGTCCCACAGCCAGGGTGCCTTTGATCTGTTCTGTCCATTCGTCTCATTGGCTTTTCTGCCGGCGGAGCTGAGAGGGGCTAAACTAGCCATGCTACAGTGACAGGACGCTCTCAGCAGGGGCTAAAGTGTCCTCATGCTCCCTGTACACACGTTCTTTCATTCGCATCCCAGATACTCAGTAAATGAGAAAAACATACACCTATTTGTTAGGCTTAATCTGGCAGGAATTGTCATTCGGCTTCATGGGTACAAACCGAAGCCGAAGACGGATGGCGAGGCTGTGGTTTACTTAGCTCTGTTCCAAATCCTAGTAAGATCCCTTTATAGGCAACCCCAATATGGAAAAAACACATTTTGGCCAAATTCAAAGGCAGCATCTAAATTAATTTTGATAATATTTAAGATAAAATATACTCAATTTTAAGTAAAGAAAACATTTACATTTAATAAGATAAATAAACTCATATGGCTTGCAGAGGAACAGTTAAGATTAAATTACTGTATGAAATTGAAACTATTTAAATGTTTTAAAGAAATACAGTTATTTTGTATTTAAGAATATTTGTTTATTAGCATAGAAATTTCACTATAACTGACAGATATGCAGTAATCTGTAATATTAAACGTATATTGTAAGAGTCTATTAATTATTTTAATAATCTGCTTTTATTGAAGTTAAGCATTCCATCTCATTCATCACCCAGCAGGTGCTGTTTTCAGGAAACAGACTGTTCTTCATGGCCAGTCCTGGATCTCTGTCATCTCCACGAAGGCCACTGGGCCCAAACACGTGCACCGGCTGACAAGTGTTCCACCTCTGCATAAGGACAGCCAGCTCTCATTCTTTTTGGAACACGAGCCCAGGGCTGACTTAATTGAAGTGGGCAGTGTTAGGACCGAAGTCAACACACACTCACATTCATGAAGGTCCGTGGAATAAGCCGACTAATGGAAGACCAGCTGGCTAGATTCTTTATAAAATAAGGGTAAATAATTCAGCTTTAAAGAGAGAGTGTTCCTCAAATAATTTAAAAGACTATAGCTCAGCATACTTTCAGTAGTGTATACAGTAGCAGCATAAAAGTATTTTTTATTATTCTATGAATATAATTCTTTTTTTGTCTAAATGATTCACAACACACAATGCACCTGAACAATGCAATAGAGTAGAAATTGGGATGTCATAATGTGTTCAAATATTCTAAAGGAATTATTTACTTTCAAACACTAAATATATATGTCAGGGTTAGTTGTTTTTAGTCTACGTTTTGCTTTTGGGTTCGAAGCTGTGTTTGGTTATATATTAGTGCTGTCAAACAATTAATTGTGATTAATCGCATGTAAAATAAACATTTTTATTTACATAATGTGTATGTACCGAGTATGTGTAATATGTATATTTATAATGCATGTGTGTATTTATACATACATAATAAATGTACACAGTACACACAGCTATATTACATAAACAAAAACCTTTGTTTTGGATGCAATAAATCACAGTTAATAATTTAACAGCTTTATATATATATACATATATATATATATATAAAATATGTGTCTGTGTGTGTGTGTGTGTGCATTACTATCTTCAGATTTATCAGTTTTGGACAATATTTTTCATTTCGTCACCGGGGTTTTCATGTTCCAGAAAGTGATCCAGTTGCTAAATCCAGAGTGAAAAATTAAATCCTCATCTTCTCATCCATCAAGCTGGGCTTCATTCATATTAATGTGTCCCACAGCGAGATCTACTCAACAGTCTCCTTCAGTTTGGGAATCGTGACTGATTGGGATTCCATGTCCGTATGCATTACATCCAGTCTGTGTTGAAACTCAAGCATAGAATGTCTAAATTTGCTGTTCTGAGCCATCCCCCGGCAGGCTTTAGAAAGCTGCTTGCAGTGTGGATGCTGATTGTTTTGAGTGAAAACAGATGTGGTTTCTTCATTTCTCTCTTTCCCTTTTTCTCTCTGATGAGGCAGGCTTCAATCACAAGGCTCACAATATTGTCTTTCTCAAACATCCGGCTCTCCAGGAGGCCACATCTGACCAAGCCTCCTCTTCTGTCACTGCTCTATGTTGTAGAAAACATATGAAGTATAAACATAAAAGAATGTTTTTTTTCTCTAGGCCAATGAAGCAAGATTTCCAGAGCGACGAGGTCAACACGTTTGCCCTGCAGCAAAACCGAAATACAACACCAAAGAAAATACGACCCCCACAAAGCCGAATTACTGGCCATGATTTTCACGTCTGATTATCTTCAGTTAGATCTGTTCAAATATGCTTGACGGATATCCAAACACAAATGTACACACATTTAATCATTTATTATATGAAGTCAAAACCTCACTTTGAACGCTGGACCACCATGCACCAACTTGGCAATCAGTCACACTTTCCAATTTTGATGGATGAAAAATCCAAGAGCATAATTCAAAAACAAGCTTTACTGATCATTTATTTCCCCTTAGCAGTGTCAAAGGCTCTTAATGGGAAAAAAATGCCTGTACAGCAGGGAAGAAGCCAGTAACATTACATGTAGAGGCTACAATGATGTGATTTTATTACATTTAATGTTTTTTTTTTTTTTGCTTTGTGGATTGTTTAAACAGTCTCACAGTCTCACTCTTGGCTCGTTGCACATGTGCCGGGGGTCTTGCAGTGGCCCTTAGCAGAGCTCAGAGTCCCCTGTGGATCAACAGCTTTAATCAAAGTAGACCATTGAGTTTGACACTTCACACCTCTGCTGTGACGTCCTGATCCCTCAACTTTCTCTGTAGGAATGTTTACAGACAATTTGAGTCAAACTATAAAATACGTCAGTATTTTTTTTTTGGGGGGGGGGTAATTTTCTGTCAAATGTCTTATTATTTACACTAGCCTACTGTTCAAAGATTTGTGGTCACGGCAGTCTACTCTGCAAAGTTGCAATTATTTGCTCAAAAATACATTAATCCATACTATTGTGCTAATATTACAGATTTAAATGACTATTTTATGTCACATGCTCAAAAAACACTTCTTATTGTTAGTGTTTAAAACAGTTATGCTGCTAAATATTCTTTACAAACCATTTAGATTTTTTTTTTATGTTCTTTGAAGTTTTTATAATTAATAAATCATTATTAATAACGTTTTTAATAAAAAGCTGGTGCAGTTTGAAGCTCACAGATCTAGATGATGGGATTGTAGCTTGACTAGCATGTGTACGTGTCAAGTAGACCGGCCAAATCACCCTGACAACAAAAATACAAAATGTAGGTTTTGTGTCGCACACAACTCTTATTTTAGCTTGTTATGCTCAAACATTATCATTTTCATTCTGTGCCACAGCACTCTGAGAATCTTGTATAATTTCGTCCATTTTCAACCCTCTTAAAAATTCAGAAGATGAAAAATAATGTAATTTCAAGGGTTATTAAGAGGGATTACAAATAGCAGTCAACAATGCAATTTGGGTTGTTTTTCCTTTACTTTAGGGTACATACTGTACTGAAAATGCAGGAGCATTGACTCTTCAATCGATACTCTTTAACGATGTCAACAAACCTCTTTAGATACTAAAAATATCTCTAATGGACGTCTGTGACTGAATAATATCTGTGACAAGCCAAGAAATAAATATAATCCCAAAGTAAAAGAAGTTTGAAATCATGCAGTATATAAAGCAACAGAATGGTCATTTGTGATTGTTTACTGACCCTCTTTGTTTTGTCATTTTATGTAGACAGCAGATGGATACTGTACCTACACAACCATCATGTGACATACGAGCACCTCTGTGCCCCTGGCGCATGGACATCTAAGAAAAAAACATCTGGACCTTTCAATCAGCGGACACACAGGAAGTGAATTATGAATAAGCATTTTTTTCTCTGAAAATGAGAGCAAAAAAGCTCTAAAAATCCGCCTGGAACTAAAGATAAGCTGCAAAGTCACTGTTGCACAATAACAAATTATAATTGTAAACCAGAAGTGTGCTGAATGCTGAGTCATGTGATAACTAACACAAAACCTAATTCCCTCCTCCATTTTCCTCTGCTGGCTGATGATGGATTGTTGAATGTGTCTTTTTTTCTCTCTAACTGTCACGTTAAGCCTTTTTTCCTGAATCATTTCTGGTTATTAAAGTGGCCCATTTGTCCTCTCCATTGGTGAGTGCGGTCACACGGCCGGTGACTGAAGTGCTCTTATGAACGGAGCGATGACTGGACCGGGGTCAGGCCGGCCGTGAGCATCTCTGCTGTGCCATTCCTCCCACTTGCCTTATTACGTTGTCAAGACAAGGCGATTTAGTTAATTGCCTCATTTGGAGGTTGAAATATTATGCAGCAAATGTACTCTGTTATGGCCATTTTTGAGTGCTTTTCTGGATTCATGGTTTGCACAGAATTGATTTTCTTCTCCATCTAACTTTTGCATAGGCCAGCTTGATGCACATGTCTATTTAGATATTATCATTCTTTTATTGAAAGTACTTCATATGACAGTATTAATATCCTGTTGTTGTGTCATGTTGTCTTGTCCAAAAACACAAAAAACTACTTTTTATGGTACTATATATAAATGTGGTTTATATGGTACTTATATATTCTAATTCTTATGATGTCTTATTGTCCCTATGTTTGAGAAACAGACCAAAATTTACTATTATAAGTAATATGTAGAAATTGGACCATGTTCACATTTAAATAATAATACTTGTATGCTGTGTGTTAGTGTTGGTGCATGTTAGTTCTCGTTCATAGTATTAGTATGGTACATATATATTTACTCCCACAGCAGTCTGAATGGCACAAGCATCTCTGATTTAATCATACTTCCTGCTCTTGAAATCCTAAGTTGCGAGGCGTCCATGCAATGCCATTGCATGGACCTAAAACAAACAGAGAAACAAACCTTACTGGAATTCAATTGTACACAGAGGTGCCACTTGGCATGAGAAAGTCTTGTTTTGGAAATCCATCCTGCAGTGCTCACTCTTGATAGCTTTCCAGTGGAAGAAAGCCAGGATTTCCTAATTCAGAGAGAATGGAGAGTTCTTAACAGATTGATCGGCAGCAGGGGACAGTCTATTCTTTAAATGACCGCTCTGAGGGGGGTGAGAGAGGTACTTCATGGATGTGTATTTCTGAGAGGAGCCTCAAAGAAACCTTTTGTTTTGTCCTAGGTACATGTCAGGAGGAGAGAAGCTCTCTAAAGAATCACTGCGGGCTGGCGTAGCTCCCATCATCATTCAGACAAACCATCTATCAGCTGTAGCTGTTCCTCATGGATCCCTTCTGCCTTGATATACACATGGGTGAGTCTGAAAGAGTGCGACGCGTTAGATTGTTTTCCGATGGGCTTTTTATTGCACTTAATTATCCTGCCTACAGCATTCAGGGCTTTAAGGAATTTTCTCGGTTCGGTAGTTAAGCTCAATTGACAGCATTCTGTGGCGTAATGTTAGTTACCACAGAAATCAATTTTGATTTCTTTGGGGGAAAAAATCTCAAATTTGGGATACATTGAGGCACTTGCAGTATAATGGTAGTGAATGGGCCCGATCTGTAAACATTAAAATACTTGCTCTTAAACACTCAGTGTGTACACGTGACTTGCTAACCATTATTATGTAAATGTACCACTCTCTTGCTATGACAATAGATTGCTGCAAAAAAAAGAGTGCTTTTTAAAAATGTGTAACTTTATATTTTATGTGTCTCACTGTAAGCTTTACTTTTATCTATTTGTTTAAATAAAACATTTTTTAAAGAAAATAAAGTAGCTGAAATGACCAACTTTATGCCACAAATGCTTATGTTTGAACTTAACTGTATGTACTGTAACCCAGAATAGTAGTAAGTTGTATTACATTGCTGCTATATACTACCCTTACTTTTATCCACTGTAATCATAACATCTGCATTTAATTAAGTTTTTTGATGAGCTTTAAATGTGTGGATGTTTGTGATAATTGCAGCTGGATTGAAGTGCTTCTTGGAAACCGTTTAAACCATTTGTTAAATTCTACAGTACTCGCGCATTCAAGCATAAAGCTATGTCACAGGGCGATGATGTATTTTCCAGCAAGTGATTGTTGGCATTTTAAAGTTGGTTTATGCCACTGGACGGTGACTGAGCTGGTTCTTACTTGGACTTTATAAAGGTCGTTCTTCTGGCATACTAAATCTTTCTGTGCAGGAGCACAGAAACTCCCGGCAGGAGCTGTGAATGCAATATCTTGGACTCGGTTGAATAGCAAATATTAGTTGGCGAACCGCTGCTGCTCTTTTGAGCAATAAATATATACTCTTCTACATTTATGTGCCCTGGTTTGTCCTAATATAGCGTGTTTTGTGTGTAGCCACCTAAACAACCACAGGTTTAGCATTTCAAGGGTGGACACGCTGATCCTCACCGTTTTTTTGTAATTGCTGGACCGCAGGCCAGGCTGTTTGGCTCTGCTACTACTCTAAGGCCACAGATTTCAACCATTAGGACAAAAAGAAAGAAAAAATAGAGAGCAAGGAAAATGCTGAATTCAATCTTAACACATAAATATGACTCTGACAGAGGTTTGGCAGGCTGTGGCTCTCATACCACTGGGAAGAGCCAGAGCCGGTTTGTTAAGAGAGGCTGTTGAGTATTGATTTTGCAACAGGCCTGGCACGGTGCTTTGGAATGTAGGCCACTGCTGTTGCAAAAGCCAGAGAGTGTTTTCTGTGAGGCGTTAGTAGCTTCACGCTTCACCCTGAGCTGCTGTGTGTCAGATGGACACAACATTTTGACCTTTTAGAGGGAATAGTATGAATCCGTTAATGTATAGGGATGGTGCATTGCAAGAATGTACTGTAGAGGTAAAAACACACGCCTTTGAGAGTATTCTATATTCCGGTTCTTTTTCCACCCTCCAAATGCATCTTAAGCATTATAGCTCCATTAACGGTGTCACTAGGCAGACAAGGAAGGGTTTCTAACCTACCTAAGTTTTAATCATTACATCATAAATCTTGTTTTTTTACATCCCAAGTAGTGTTTTTAAGCATGGAGGAGAATTTGTTGGAGGGGCTATACAGATGTGGACTGCTGAAGGAGAACGATTTGTGTCGTCTTGCAACATTTTGGGTGCAAAAAACAACTACTAGTCCTTAGCTGAGTAATTGACCAGACCAGCATGTTGTGGGTGCAGTGATCCAATAAAAGCAATTATTTTTTGGCCTATACATACACATGTCACCATATGCCAAAGCGCAGTAGTGTATGGGTGTATGTGTGGGTTTGTTTATCTATACTTTGGGGACAAAATCCTTCTGACATAAATATACATACAATATAGATAGCATAATATTTAAACAAGAGACTAATTGCTGTCAATTTTGGGGGAAGGTTACATAAAAAAAAAAAACAATATTGCGTTACTCCCTAAAAAAGTAACTTTTTCTATACTTTTTATAGAAATTAGCATGTTATGTTAATTTTGAGTTACTAAAAAATATACAATATAATATAAATATAATATAAAAAGTTCTAATTTTACACATGTACTGTAAAAGCACTTTCACAGCAAAAGTAAAATATTCCTCAGGCTGAAGGAAATGTAAACTTATTTCTCAAACAAATGGCATGAAGAATATGTTACAGGAGAAGAAAGTTCAACACTATTCAGCAATAACAAAATTAAAACAAATGTGCCATTTTTGTGTCTTAGTATGGTTGAATTGAATCATCAAAGGTCAGTAACAGACACATTGGTTAATAAAATGGGATTAAATACATAAATAGTATTTGTTTTATTTAACTTATTTAATTATTGCAGGTTTGTATAATATTTAAAGTTTGCAACTGACTGTATTTAGTCTACAACTACAGAGACACGTTCACACAGTGCACACATGCCTCTGTAACTCCTGATTTCGCTCAACATGGCAACACAAGAGCTGTCAGTCAAGACATGGGAAACAAAGTAACTGGCATTACTCATTAGAAAAGTAATGTTTCTTTACCAGTTACTTGAATTATTGTAAAGTTCGAAAAATATCAATTAGGCCAAACTCTGTGGCATACCCTCATTTAGACTTGCAGGGTAAAAGTGTTTGTCAATATATTCATTCATGTAATTATCTGCTCTTTCCATCACCCTCATTGGCTATCACATGTCATGTGCTGAAGAATTAGCTGGCTATAATTTCACAAAGATTTGTTGATTGCAGTCTAGACCGGGCTTGACTTCAGTGTGCTTTGTCAGCTCATTTTCCTGTTTAGCAGTTTTCTAAATCCCTCCATCTGCCTCATAGCCACACAAATCCTGCTGTCTCATAAGTGACACAGTCGTCTGCCAACAGTATCAGATTGGCAACTACACAAAACCCCAGATGAAGGCGTGCGGAAGCTTTGCCACACCCTTGGACCTTTTCATGGCTTCGAAAGCAAGATTTGTTGTCTCTCTGCCAGAGCTTGTAGAAAAGAAAAGCTTCAAAAGCTTACCAATTTTGTTGTAAATGCAAAGCAGATTTTGTCCCTATGTTTATGCCGTCGGGTGTAATGTAGGCCTTTCTTTAAAAGAGTCGTTTAGGGGCTAACTTGCCAAATCCAACATTAACCGGTAGGCGTATTAAAACGAGGTTCTTAATGGTTCATTAATATGTCTCTATGAAATTATGACAGTGTGGCTGACTGTGCATTTCTATAAACTCAGAGATTGCATGTCTTGTAAAGCATTCTGCAAAAGAGGCACAAACAAATTATCAGTACATCCTCTACCCTTGATCTCTCTGCCCCATGTGTCCTTTTACTGTGCACTTCTCTTCCTCTCTCACCATCCTTCCTTCTCTCTGTATGTCTCGGGACGAGGCTCTATTGATCGTGGAAGTGTGTGACTGTAATAAACTTTGACAGCTCACCATGCAGGCTTGCACTGAGCTGGGAGGAGAGAGTCATGCGGCCAATCCATGGGGCAGAAGATCACGCCAGCAAAGTCCATCCTTCATGCATGGGTACGCAACCTCCTCGTAGAATGCATACTGCATTGGCATTCTTAGCTATGCTATTTGAGAAGTACTTCTGTATGCCAAATTTGGTACAATTTAGATTACTAATGTCATCTAACACTTTGATGGTTAACAATGAATAATTTGACAATACTGTTAAAGGGATAGTTCACCCAAAAATGAAAATCTTGTCATCATTTACTCACGCTCATGTCCTTCCAAACCTGAAACTCAAACATAAAAGAATATATTTTGAAGAATGTAGGCACCAATTCAATATCTTCTTCTTTGTGCATGAGAAAGAAACATAATACAGGTTTGGATATATACAGGCATAAAATAATGTATGTGATTTAGGGCTGTAGTACTCGAGTCCGGTCTTGGACTCGAGTCCAAGACCGTTTTTTTATGGTCTCGGACTTGTCTCGGACTCGCTGGTATTCGGACTCGGACTTGTCTTGGTCTCGGCCACTGGTCTTGCCAAATATG
>JAUMHR010000081.1:6383202-6394018 GCA_032361145.1 Enteromius fasciolatus
GCCAGCATTTTGGTCATCATCTTTCATTATTTCGGCAAATGTCTCCCACACTTTGCTCTTTCTATTTATGTATTTGCAGAGCTTCCACTTCCCGGTCTTCACCTTTTCTCTTGCCGCCTCCATCTCTACATGCAGAATGAGCTTGTGCGTCATCTTCGAACCAGTAATTTCAGTAACAATCATTTCGGGTCAACCCGCGCATCACACACACATATATATATACATACATGATAAATAGTCAACCTTTGAAGTCAATGAAAGTTGTCCTAAGACAAGAATGCATTTTTGTATTAGCTTTTAGGACAACTTTGATGAAAGGTTTTGATTCACCTCAAATGTTGACCAATGTATGTATGCTATATTTGATATGCTATATAGTCTTATTTCCTGTGAATATTGAGATTATGTTAACAGATTTGTGTTGTCAGGTCCAGAATCTCATCTTAAGGACATAACAGATGGCTTTTGTTTAGACTATTGTGGCTATTTTTCTGCATCAAAATATTATGAATATATAGAGACTACATAGGAAGCGACAAGTCACTGATGGACTAATTGACATTTGTGTTTATGTTTGTGTCCAGTTGTATTCTGTAGACTGGCTCTTCTCTCTTGAGGGTGAAGACTCTGGGCGGCAATGACCCTGTCATGTCTAATTCACACTAAGCTCTTGCCAAGTGCCATGACGGCAAGAACGACTGGTCTCTGGGAAGGTTAGCTGGCTCAGTATAGCTGAGAATGGAGGGAAACCATTGTAAGGGGCGAATGTAATGGCTCATTCAGTGTTCAACAATCAGAAAAGGCCATTTCAGACATTATCACACAGTGTCTTCGGAATAGCATACTACCATATTACAAATACATTAAACTTAATCTGTCTTCAGGTGGTTTGTTAATCTTAGCCGGTTTAAAAAAAAAAACTTAACCAATCTAAGATGGTTTGCTAGTCATAGATAATCTCTTAACCTAGCAAAGCTGGACTAGCTAACAATCTTATTGCTCTTTATAGTCAGTTGCTTGTTTTAGGTTATGCTGATGTTTTTTTTTTTCTACATTTAGAGATATTCATTCTCAGTCTGTACATTTCTTTCTCAGCAAAGGTCTAGACAGCCAAATCACACTGTTTACACTGTACACTACACTGTTTAAGTAGCCCTTATGGCTTTGAAATAACGACATGCATTTCTACTACTGTTAGAAGATTTTATCTACTGTGAAGAAATGTGGTCTTGTGTGTAGTTAAAATGGTTGGGTAAACCATGTTAATGTGAAATGCAGCGTCTGTTAGGCCTGCAGGCACCAAATGAAGACCACAGTGTGATTCTTCACCAACTTGAATAAGCTCATAGAGAGATATTGCCTAACAGAGCTCATGTGGTAAATCTGTGGCTCACTTATCACTTTATCACTTAGTACGATTCAAGCATAAAGTTTTGTATTAATCCCACTTTATGAACAGAATCTGAAGTCTAGAGATGCTGCATGGTTTCATAGGAAACTACAGGCTGTGATTAGTGTCAGCTTCTGTCTTTCTAATGTGGACAAATTTCAGATTTTTGATGACAATGTATGTATAAAGATAAATTCAGTTTCTTAAGGAAAATAATCAAGCAAGCTCATTATGCAATATATGTACAAATGATCATTTGCATGAAACAAGATTATGAACGGCGAACTAAATGGCAAATGCTGGCTGTTTGGGGCAAAGCCATTTATAAGCATGCTAAATCATCGTGTGAAAAAGATACACGACCCAAAAATACATTAATTGAAAGAGACTCCTTATAGACCTCCAGAGAAGCACATACATAGGCCTATTTATTTATTGGTTAAAGTAATATATACATAAGGAATATATTTTTAAAAATATATGCATTTCTGTATAAGTAATACATGTATATATATATATATATAAACAGGCCCCTTGACCAACAAAAATTACCTAAGGATGATGGGTGAGAGGAAATCAATTGTAACTACCTCAGATCAATATTAATAATGGTGATGCTGTTGTCTGGCCCTGACCTAACAGAGACAAATGAGCAGAGACAAGGAATGGAAACAGAAGGAGGCTTGTTTTAAAGTGCCATCTCTTCACTTCAAGCCCTGCTGACCAGAAGCTAAGCAGATCAGATTAAATATACATAGGCAGTAAATAAAGATGTAGCCAAAAAAGCTAGTTTTAAGTGACTTGTATATGTTCTTTTAAAGAATAAAATAAAATATTTATTTTTTAGGATCTTTAAAGACTATTGCCTTCTGAAAAATAAGCAGTGTAATGCTTTTTTTCTCCACTGGAGGTGAGCTTTGACCACTGGGACTTATTCAGAGAGAGAGAGATTGATCTGTTTTAAGGGCACGGTGTGCATGAATATAAAAGTATGAGAGAAAGTGTGTATTTTATGAACTGTCTACTCACTATTATGCCACCAGCATTCATCAAAGCAAGCACTTTTAGCCAAAGTTAAGTTTAAAGTTACATTTTTTTTTTCTCTTAACTTTTGGTTTACATGTGACATGAAATCAGCATCAACACTTTTCTTTTCTTTTTGAATTTCTGGCCTTATTGTGCAATGCTTGTTGTTCAAGATAAAAACTTCTTCATTTTTCTTAAAAGCAATAAGCAACCGCTCCCATTGACATCATTCAATTCTTTATGAACAAAATCAAATCTGCGCTATTTTAACTAGAACTACAACAGAATGTGGAAGTAAAACAGGTTAAAATTGTATACAATTGTTTAGTAATGATTTATATACACATTTACAGTATATATAGCTATATACTGTATACAGTGTGTTTATTCATGACTACTTTAGTCATACTGACAAAATTGTAGTGTTTTCTAGATTTCTGCCCTGCAACTTACTATCATCCTAAAAAATAGGATTGTGTTAGTGTGGAATTATTGAGTGGAGAGACTTTGTACTTCCAAATGAAGTTTCCTACTCAAAGCTGAACAGGAATGATTAGTCACCACTAGGTAATTAATCCCAAGACTCCCTTGTGTCTGGGCCCAGACGGATCTCATCCTCTCATTGTTTGTTTTGATATTATGCTTCAAGAAGTAGTGTGATCTCCTCCCTGTGCGAGGCATATGTTATTGGTTTTTGTGAGTCATTGGACTTATATTTGTCACCTGCTTTATATGCGAAGAGTACGCGAGTTAGTTTCGCACCATTAATGAATGAAACTATATCACTGTGTCTGACCGTTGAGAGGATTTACCACGTTTGATTGGGTATCACCATGATCCCCCTGTCTCTGCCCTCGCAGCCTTGCCCGAGTGGCAGTGGAAAGGGCCGGACATCCGAGAAGGCCTGATAGGGTTCCGCATTAGCTCTCTCAGGTGAGCTGTCCATTGGATCTGTTTACTGCCTGGGCAGCGACCACAGGGAAGTGATCCCCAGCTTTAAAGTTTGGCCCCGTACGAGGCTATGATTACTCGAAAAAGTGTGTGTGTATTTGAGTGTGTATGTTTTGGAGGGAAGCATTGTTCAACCCCCAGCTGGGGGTTCAAACAGAGGTCCCACAGCTGTGCATCTCTGGGGAGGTAAGGAGGGGCTTATAGAACACCAGAGAGGATGCAGACATATGGCCACATTAGCATTCTAAGTCAAAGCAATTCAACAAGCTCGGTTTTCTCTCCACCTTGTGCCGCGACAACTTTTTCCAGTTGCAAATGTCAGATCATATCTTAATTCAGAACTCGTGTGTATGACCCCAGAGATCCGCAGATGTTTTTTTTCTGGTGTTTTGAAGCAATACTGTGAGGAATTAACATATGAGATGACATCATAACATCATCTCTAGTGTTCTGTTGCACTGAGGAAAGAGTAAAAGGAGGGAACGCGAGCAGAGAGGAGGAAAACAAGCATAGTTTGGGATCGTAATCTCAAGGTGGATTTGAGTTTAGGCAAAAGTGTGATTTAGGCAGTGGAAGTTGAGGGTGACCTTGTGTTTTGCACAATACTGTATGTAGTCTCTTTCTAACTGCAGAGTGTTTGAAAAGGTCTCTCTGGACTGTGTATGCAATATATTGCTCAGATTTGAAGAACATGCAGTGAATTCATCATCTTCATGTTCATCCTCAAACTTGTGGTGTGCGATTCCCAAATGAATGGCTCTTGAGTAATTTATTTTTAATGAATCAAAGACAAACTGTGTGTGCCGAGTGTGTTATTCCTGAGCGAATGATTCTTTTGAGTTAATTGTTTTAATGAATCATAAACACAGCATGACTGGTGTGGTCTGATTCTTGAATGAATGATTCTCTTATATTTTAATGAATCAAGAATATACAGCATGATCAGTGTAGTCCGATTCTAAATTAAAAACTTATAGCCCTCTACACTACATTCTTATACTATTGGGTCATATTTATGCCACCATATTTATAGTTTCATTAAAATGTATACATTAACATAGGCTATGCAATTGTGTTTCTTTTTTTTTTCTAATAATTCATAGAACTGCTGAATACTAAAAAATCATTAAAGATGTAGAATCGTGATCAGAACCATTAACGATTGTCATCCCTAATCGTCTAGCTGAGTCTTACGGTCTTATCATTACTGTTTTGCTTTGAGATCTTTAGATTAGATAATAATGTTGGACATGTGTATTTGACTTCTCAATCACCCTGCCTATTCTTGTGTTCTCTCGTTAGGATGTTCCAAGTAACCCGACACTGCATAAATATTTGTCCAACATAACCGTGTCCCTTCAGATCATAATAGCGCTGAAACCCGACAATGATCCACCCCCAGCGAAGTAATTCTACCCAAGCTTGCGTGGCCATTATTGATGGCCAAGTAAGTGTTACTGTTACAAACCAATTACTCAGTCATTCAACTTTGATGAGGGACTCTACAAATAAGCCGAGATGCTTATCGCTTTCCAACTCTCACTTTCACCGACACCGGCCCATCCAGTGGCTCACTTTTTCTCTCTTTCCTACTAAGTAGGAGAAAATGACAGCTGGCAGTCATGGCTGGTATCAAGGGAAAATTTCTGTCGGTTCACGAGGTAAGAAGTCAAGGGGTGAGCAATGTGTCCCCACACTGACACTGAGAAATCTGGTGACCCGGTAAAGTGATATAACGCCATAGAGCTAGGGGAAGGCAATCGCCGCCTCTTCATGTGGCTAAACTGGTAAAAGATGGGAAGGTGTGTGTCAGCGTTGCAGTGAAGGACGGGGAACTTCCTTTCCAATGTTTGCACATGTGAGTAGGAGGTGTGCATACATGAGGCAACAGTGGCAGACAGCCTCAAGCTAGACAAAACTAAAGTCTCGTGTGTCATAGGTCTGGAATTTGTGACAGGTTGAGCACGGCGTTTTGTTTAATGACTATAAATGACCTTTAACCTTTAACCATTTCAGAAATCACAGTGACTAGATAATCACTTGAAGGCACCCGCAAAGGAGTTGTTTATCCAGAAATGTTCTTTTAGTTTTTTGTCAAGCTGACGAAGGCATTTGTGTTATTTAACATCTGATAAAAAAGGAAACAGGCGTTTCCTCAACAGGAAGGATGTGCCTGGTGAACGTCCCTGTGATGTGTGAGAAAGGGGAACCAGGCCCACAGCCAAACGACGCCGGTAGCAGTTTAGCTAATGAGGTCGTGAGATTCATTCATGGAAGTGATGGTCATAACGAAAGATGTGGTCACATGCGATGCACGCTTGCTGCTCGATCTGACACGGTCAGACTGAAGAGACCTGTTTGAATGGAGAGTGCTCTGCCACAGTCGCTGTTTGGTCAAGGACTAATCCTATTCTATGTCAGTGCTTACACACTACAGAGATCAACATGGGTTCTTCAGGCACAGTAACTCTTTTTGTAAACCGTGGGGAAGTTTCTCCTCTCTTTGAGGTTTCCTCGTCTGTTCTCTCCAGGCGTTTTAACTCCAATCCGACTCTTTCTAGCGGGATTTGTGATAAAAGGCAAGTTTTCCTTGTAGTGCGGCATGTTCCCTAGAGAGCAGAGCAGGGAAGCTGTTGTGCATTAACTCAGTACTGAGGCAGAGCATCTGGGTGATGTTTATGGAGATTTATTGGTCTCCCCCAGGCCCTAATTGCCTCCTCCCCAGTGGGTAGTCCTGTTAAGGCCGATGATATCGTCAGCCCTCTTTGGGCCTGTTAATGGCTGGAGCAGGTGGACCAACGTATTGTTTACGTCTGTAGGTTATGGAGACAAATGGTGCCCCCGAACTCCTTATGGACTGGAGGACACACGCGTATCAGAGGGAAACCTCCCCTCTTGGGTCATAAACCGAGCTGTTGCACCTCAACTTGGCCTTCGCAGTCATTTTTGAGAGGCAGAAGCCACATCATGGCTCCCAAGCTGAGGAATATAATTGAGTTTAATGTGAACAAGATGTCATTATCTGTCTGATTCACAAGACAGTCTGGTAGAAGAATACATGTACCGATGTTTCTTCTTTTTTGGACTTTTGTTGCAGACTTTTAACTCATTTGGTTACTGCCATGAAAGGTTTTTCACTTCACAGTTTTCTGTGTAGACCACAGAAGGTGGAGCCACAAAATGATCAGAAAAAAAAAGCTTCAGGCAGGGAAAATTTCAGGGTAGAAAGAGAAAGAGAAAGAAAGTCAGTGCCCCAAAACTGCCTGCCTTTCAAGGTTATTACAAATCATATATCTGAGCTGGAAAAAAATGTTTAATTTGATTCATAAAATACAAGATTATGTGTGTTGTTATTTTTTGTATGTTCTTCTGTTCCAGAAGAACGTCAAACGTTAAAAAACTTTTCTTTGTTTATTTGATCATCCTGGGAAGCATAGCAACACTGGCTCAGCCAATGAGTTTAGAGCGGGGCTATCTTGGCTGACCAATGACAGACAGGAAGAATGTTTGGGAGCGAGTTTGAAAACAGTTATTAGTTTGGTGAGGCTAGTGATGCACAAATGAGATGCTTCACCTTAATTTTACATTTACTAGTTTCATTTATATCTTGTTCTTTTAGTCTTTTAGTGTTTTATGTATTATGTGCTGTCAAAAGTGGAAATGTTCTTGAAACAAGATCAATTTATTTTAAAAGCAAAATTCAAAGAATCTCTCTTAAATACATTCATATTTTGTGTTGTGCCACTGGCAGAGTTTTTTCATCCTTTTATGCCTAAAATAAATGGAAAAAGTCTGCCAGTGACAGTTACTTAGTCTTAATATCTTGAGCTGTTTTAATTGATTCTCACTAAAAAAATCATTTTAAAAAAGGGAGAAAAAAAGCATATTAAAAGTGCATTAAGTAACTGATTTATAAATAATGTAATGTATGAACTTTAAACACTGTATAGATAATGAACATCATAATTGAAATAAATGATATAATGAAACCCAGTTTAGACTCTAGTATTATATCCGTATAATAGTAAAAACACTTACTTAGCTTAGAGACCAACCCAAATATTTTATTCAATCATTTATTTATTCATGTAAGAATAATATCTTCTGTCTGTTAACATCATGTTTACCTTGGTAGACTTTCGTATATTGAATATGGTTACAGTCATAACCAAAAAAAAAAAGATAGAGAAAAAAATGGAGAAGAAATGGAGACATTTCTATGTGTAGGAGGCAGGCGGCTTGTGACAGGCTCATGATTTTTGCAGAGGAACATGACTTCAGAAGGCCTGTCTGATGAGTCTGAGACAGGCCTGTCAGAGAGAGTGTAAGTGCACTAATGACTGCGAGCAGCCTCGCCACTCAAGGCATGAATATTGGATATATATGTAAGTGCATATTTTCTCTTCTCCCATCTTATGCTTAGTCCCAGATCCACATGTTCCGAGAGGACCGTCACAGAAAATCAGTGACCAAAGCCAGCAAGGCTCAGGCCTGACGAATATCTCAAGGACCTTATATCAAGTTCTAAATTTACCAGACACTTGGGATCTCATGTTTTTGTGAAGGGGATAGATTTAGATCCAGTCATTGAAATGCTTAATGATGACAGGAAGAGACTACAGAAATAAATGATTAAAGACACTGCGCTTGAGGTTGATGTCAGATTGATGTTGTTTTTTTTTTGTTTGTGTTTTGTTTTTTTTGTGGGCACTTTCAAAATTTTACTAAATTAGTTTTTGTTTTTGTATTACACACGATTAATTATTTCAATATATTATAAAAAGTATTTTTAAGCTAAAAAAAAAAAGAATTAATAACCACCAACCCATATGGCAAAATTATAGGTATAATTTATAAAATATATATTTTTTAAGATTTTAAAACAAATATTTAAACAAAAATAAAATAAAATTATGTTGCAAATATACATTTTGAAATGTAGTTTTAATAAGTTATTTAATAAGTATTTATCTAGATAAATATATGGACAGATAGATAGTTAAAAACTATTATATTTTTTTATTTCAGATTGAATTTTTTTAAATTATTTAACTAACCTCCCAAAAATAGATAAATAACAAAAAAATCTATCTATTAATATAAATGATAGATAGATAGATTCAGTTTTGTGTGACAGTGAGTCAAAAAGCATAAGGCCATGTGGAGGAGTCTGTAGGTGGACCAGACATGTGGGTGGCAGATGTTTAGGGGCAGTCTGAGGGTTATATCTGGGTGAACCAGGTATGACTCACGCAGACACACAGTCATTTCACACCAGTAACAGGTACAAGCAAAACACTTAGAAGCAGTCAGATTAAGTAACATTGTATTATTGCAGGACCTTTCAGTGCTTCCAGAACCAGGGGACAAACGGAGTTTGCAACCGCACCACGTGTCTTTGTGCAACACCGATGCACATCTATTTTTGTTACAGCTCCTCGTTTTGCCCCTTGTAACTTGTTTTGAATCTGTTAGACAGACCAAATCAAATATTGAAATGAGTTCCAAGCCCCATCTGCCCAGCTTATGCTTCTGCATGTGATCTGAGGCAGATAAGAGTGACTGTTCCTGTTTGCCTGTTGAATACACAAACTCAAAACCAATTTAATAAATGCTAGTTTTCCATTGTAGATCTTTCTGGCGAGTGATTTCTTATTTAAGCCAATATTGATAAAAAACAAAATACGCTTTCTTTCTTTCTTTTTAGCTTTTTTCTAGCAAGTGAATTTCTTTTTTCTTTCATTCCACTTTTCATTCTTTTAATTTTATGTTATTATTATGTTGAATTATGTAATCAACATAATTTTACTTCAAACTCTAAAACTAATCCCTAGAAACTAAAATGCTACAAGTGGATGCTAAAAGCATCAATTATGAATAAAAACTAAACCATCGCACCAATATATTGTAATTAATCACTTAAACCTTAAATTAATAGTTTTAAAAGTCTATTTATACATTTCACCATTATAGTGCACATTATGAAAGAATTATAATCATTTTGAGATTTTACATGTTTACTGTTGTTTTTAAAGACTAGCTTCACTTGAGTGTTAGATGATGGCAACGGTAGTTTTCTTATTCATCTTCTGTCAACTTTTTCCTTAAAATCTTACAACATTATTTTCTATCTCTGGGTTTCAGTGGAAAAAAAAGTCCTGGATTTTCAATGTGTTTTCAGACTTTTATTCTAACTATGAAGATACCCGTATTTCTGTAGGCTTCTGTGGCCTTTATACTGTACGTGATATGCTTTGTAAATCCGCACGGTATTGAACAGCAGGGAGCAGTTATTCAGTTACAGAAAAGATCCTTAGTCATGAATGCATCGAGTTTGTGTCTGGGAGCTGAGTGGGGACCGACTTTCTACAATAATCAGGCTGTCATGTTGTCACCAGGCTGTGACACCCGTATTGACTGTGATAGCGACTGAGCTCTGCTTCTAGTTCATTCTCTTTAGCACCTGTCACTTTCCATGCACTCCATCACATCTGCTGTGATAAATTCACTCCTTTTTTGTGTCCCAAAGGCAGTTGCTCTAATTTATTGTCTCTCTGGGTCTTCTAGATGGGGGGTTTGGGTGTGTTCAGAAGCATATGGGGGGGGGGATTTTAGATGACTTTATAGAGAAAAAGTCATAACACATTGCTGAAAGGAGTGTGTTTCGGAAACCACTCATAGCAAACCCTGTTAAAACTAAAGTGTGCATCTATTAGTGCTGTGGATGTTTATGCTATATATGTTGCTATAATTACTACTTATCAGGAAGTGGCACAACTTCTCGTAAAGTTCAATGGAAAAACCGACATTCGTATACTGTACCACAACAGAGCTGACAACCACAGTGATACTGTGGTATTTTGAACATCAGCAAAATAGCATAAAAGGTTGTCTTAGAGGTTTATTTTGCAGATTTACATTGGCACGTAACCACACTTTATCTATATTATGCATTAAAAAAACAGCACAAGCACACATTTCAAGCATTTTTCATTTGTTTGTACAAAAGCATTTATTTTGCAGAAATTAGTTCATTAGATTTCAAAGTATGGCTTAAAGGAATAGTTTAACCCAATATTTAATGTACTTGCTCTCATGCCACACCAGATGTAAAATAGTTTTTCATTGGAACTGATAACTCCTTGTGAAGTGAAAAGCAGTGTGTTTGTAAAAAAAAAAAAAAAAATCAAATCCATAATTAAGGCATTTTAACTGTAAACTATTGCTTTTGTCTATAAATTATTATAATAACGCTTCTTTCAGTGAAAAAGTCAATTATCTGTTATCCTCTCAAATCAAAATCCACCAACCTAATTGTTTAGAATTGTTTTTGAATGTTTTGGCTTGATCCATATTTCTCTTCTGATTCAGACTATATATATATACACTATATTACCAAAAGTTTTCGCTCACCCATTCAAATGATCAGAATCAGGTGTGCTAATCACT
>JAUMHR010000081.1:6429250-6444672 GCA_032361145.1 Enteromius fasciolatus
GCAGCCTTATGCGATTTAGAAATTGCATGTGCTTAAATTGCGTTTTTTTTGCGATTGTGATTAATTGCACAGCCCTAATAGAAAGTAAGAATGTGGATAATGTGAAACAAAAGAGACAGAAGTTTTCATGAGATGGGGCCAAAACTGAAGGAGGAAGCAAAAGAAAGTAAAATAAAAAAGGTAGTTAGAAGTTAGAGAGTTAGAGTTCGAAATGTAGGAAGCAGCAGTCGCATTGGCACAGTGTGACGGCAGTCGCTCATTGCGTCTGGGTCAGGGGAAAAAAATCAGAGCGACTAAGCTTTTGATAAATCTTTGAGCTCTTAATCTGTCTGTGCCACCATCACAGTGAAATCCTATCTCATTGTCACAGCTGACCGAGAGGGGTGGGTGGGCGACAACGCCGTGTTTTGCCCCGCATCTCACTACTCTCTGGGATGTGCAGCCTTTCCCTGCTCTCTCAGTCTGTTTCGTCATTAACTGTTAATTTATGCTGATCACAGCTTGAGGTCACTTTTGAAGTCAACATGAAATCTTAATTAACCCTGCTTGCTTATTGGATTTTATTCAAATGCATTTTACTGGTATTAAATGGTGCATGCAATATCAAAGAAAGCGTTTTTTTTATTATTATTATTGTTTTATTCCTCATTTTACCATCTTTTATATAGAAAACCTACAAATTAAAGTCACTGCCTGATACACAAACCTCGTTCTAAAAAGGTTTTTTTTGCACACAAAAAGTATTCTCATAGCTTCATAATATTACGATTAAACCAGTGTTGCTATTTACTAGCTATTTTAACAATGGCATTACTACCTTTCTGGGCCTTGAACGTGTCAGTTGTGTTGCTTGTCTATTCAGGCTCAGAAAGCTCTCGTATTTCAGCAAACATGTCTAATTTGTGTTATGGGTTTGGAATGGCGTGAGGATGAGTTTTTTGGGTAAACCTTTAATCGACACGTAAATAATTATTACACCAGATGGTATTTCCATCTCATTTGTTGTTTTTTTCATCTTGACTCCAAAACGTGAACTTCAGTGAGTTAAATGCAAAAGGCTGACGTTCTTGAAAAACCCTATATGAATTTTGTTGCTTTTCCCTCTCTGAGTTTAGATGTGTTTATAGTTCAGCTGACCGCAGGAAATGGAGCGAGATGACATGGTCTTTCCAACCACAGTAAATTATTACAAATAAATAGGCTGTATTATTTGTTTGCACCAAGCATTGTTTTAGGATCACACTTATGGTGACATGTAAAAACAATTGAAATTTTGATATATTGCGGTGTCTGAACCTTTCTCTCTTTTTTTCCCAGCTTGCGCAATGAGATATTGTTGCATATTTGGAGTCTTACAACAGTCAGATATTCATTGAGGCTCTTCCAAAGGAACAGGCTAATCTGGGTGATTTATATATTGATCCTGCTTTTCTTTCGGACGATTGTGTGCGGCTGTCTGCACATAAATTACAGTAGTTATGCCCAGAGCTTCTCACTTATCTGTGACTGAAAAATCCAGACCCTTCAGAGTGCAGTACACTGGCTGTTTGTGTGTGATTTGCTTGTTTATATGTGCGTATGTTTATGGAAGACGAGCTCCAAGTGTTGTTTGGATGGATGCCTCCACTGAAGTCATCTGATTCCAATATGCATGAGCCCCATCCTGCCAGGGACAACAGGATGCTCTGGATCAGACACAAATAGGTTCACTGTGCATGCTGATTTTACAAACATAAAGTACTGATGTTCTGTAGCGCTGATATTTCATGCTCCTTTGGGATGGATGGGGGAAAAGTTAAAGGTCTTTGGGAATCGTATGCATAAATTGTTTGACTTGGGCAATTATTCAGAGAAACAAATTGTAAGTTATTTTCAGAGGTTTTACTAACAAAATTAGAATATTAATAATAATAATTATAGTATAGTATTTTATATTAAAAAATCATATTACAGCTGTTTTATATATATATATATAATTTTTTTTTCTTTTGTAGTTTTAGCAATTGTGTTGTTTTTGTTGTTTGTGTATTTTTGTTTATTTAGTAAATAAATAATTATTTTAGATTTAGTTTATTTTGATTTTCTTTTCATTTAGCCATTTTAGCACAAGTAGACACACTAAATGTATGAAAAAAGCAATTTGGGGTAACAATTTTTAGGATTACAGTTCATAATGAATTATTTATTGAATAAAACATTTTATTAAATTTAATTTAATTAAAATTAACGTAAATGTTCAAAGATTTGGGTTCACCTGGAGAAAAAAAAAACTATACTACAGTATCCACAACAATTTTAATAATAATAAATGATATATAATCATAATAATGAATAAAATAAATAAAATACTATACTATAAAATAATAAAATACTGACCCCAAAATTTGGAACAGCTGTAATATGAATTTTTTATATAGGTGACCCCAAATCTTTGAACATTTACTTTAATTTTAATTAAATTAAATTTAATAAAATGTTTTATTCAATAAATGATCATTCATTATGAACTGTAATCCTAAAAATTGTTTCCCCAAATTGCTTTTTTCATACATTTAGTGTGTCTTGTTGTGCTAAAATGGCTAAATAAAAAGAGAATCGAAATAAACTAAATCTAAAATAATAAATAAATGATTTATTTACTAAATAAACAAAAATACACAAATGACAAAAACGACACAATTGCTAAAACTAAAGAAAAATATAAAAATGTAAAACATTCAAAAGAATGTTAAAACTATCCCAACAATACTACAACAACAAAATCCTTTTGCATGTATCACGTTTCGCCACATGTTTGCGGATCGTCTGTTTGTTAACTGGACCGTGCCATAGGCTTAGCAGTTGTCGTAAAGCTCAGGTGTCCTTTGGAAAGAGCATGGTCAGTTAGCTCCATCCACAAGGGCTTAAGGAAGCCAATTTCCCTTAGGCTGGCCGCTAAGAGCTTGAGAGGGCAGGGTGGCTTGTATGGGAGGTCGTGGATGGGGTTCTGTCTGTATTTTGATGCTAAAACGATTAGACACACTTGGCATTATACCCGGTGCTACGGCAGAGGGGGGCGCAGGCAACTGGAGCAATTGTTTGATCCGAATGGCACAGAAGCTGATCTCATGAAGGCCAAGGTCAACGTTCAAACCCCCGCCATCCTCGCCATCGTTTTAGGGCAGAGAGGGCAATAGGTCACTGAAAGAAAGAATGTGACCTTACAACGTCATACAGTTAGCAGCAGGACCGGGTGAGTGTGCTAATTTGCTGCAAAGCATGCTGGGGTATAGTAGGAATGGGATGAAGGTGTTACTTGTAGGCCATGTTTGCACTGGAAGTGAATGTTTGGTACTTCTACAGCTAATGGAAATGTCTTGTTTTGGTGCACCGCTGTTCAGGGACACACAGCTGTGACTTTTGGGGGAAAAAAGACTGTTGTTTTTTTTGTTGTTTGTAGATATTTCATAGATATTTTAATAGATATTTTTTATGTTGTTGTTGTTAAATTGTACTCATAATTTAACATCATCCATTCGTTCTGTGGGTTTGGCTACACTAGGGGCTGTTCTAGAGGAATTCTTGCAGAAAGTTGACCTTTTACCGCACACAAACATACACACACACACACACACACACTCAATGTTTAGTCGGGGCCACTGTACGAATGGGAGGGAGAGATCAGAGCATGTGTGACCGAGCGAAACAAACGCCACAGGGGCATCATGTCCACAAGTCCATTACAGCCTGTGACATTGAGCTAATTGACTGATGTGGCCATGTAATAACGAATATATGAAACTAAATATCAAACAAGATGCCATCAGGAATGACAGAAGCATGTTACAGCTCTTGTGAGGGGAAGGGGAAATACACTCTAGACATTTACATATTTTTGAGGCTATCGTTGTGGATGAGTGGTTTATTAAACGCATTTAAATTTTAATGCTGTATTTTGATTTAAGCACACTTTAATTTTCAAAACCAATGCAAATTAGTGATGGGAAGTCTGATAAATCGTTTTCGTTTTGAGTAGTAGTTTCACTGAACGTTTTGCAAAAGAATTCTAAGAATTTCAGAAAAAAATGTAGAAGCTGTGACTAAGCTCAGAACAACAAAGTCATTTTGAACATTAATATAATTTGCATTTACATTTAAACTATGCTAAAATTAATTTACAACAATTCAACTGATTCATTACAAAGATGTGCTTCAAAAGATCATTCTTTTGAGTGAATCAGACATTGCTATGCAGTTTTGCCAAAATTCACTTCCAAATTAAAAGAAAGATATAAGAAATTACATTTTTAGTTTTGAAATCCTTTAAAAATATTTTTGCAGTGTAACTTTTTTTCCCTAAAAACAAATCTTAAAGTATGCCATTTCTTAAAGTGGTGCACCTGTTAACCGCGGTCCTTCTTACTCTTACTCTTTTTGTTTTAATGGCGTACAAGGAGGAATTGTAGGTAACTGGTGTGTGCGTAACTCGTTCTAAGAAAGGTGCTTTCTTGTTTTCTCGTCTGGTTGGATGGTTCGCATTTCATGTCCAGCTGAGCTAGTCCTCTATCTCTCATTTACTCCTCTTCATTTCTTCTCCTACTACTCTTCAGGAGAAGACTCTGATCCCAGGAAATGGTTAACCATGTGTATGCGACTGTAGCGGGGACTGTTATAATACTTATGAAAGCTGCCTGACCATCTTCGAACACCATGTTCCTGTCATTTAATGCTCTTCAAGCAACGTTGTCCGAATGCAGAGGAAACAATCAGGATTTAAAGCAGAGATTAGAATAAAAGACACCTCTGCAATGTTTTTTCTGGATTACACTCCTTCATGTATATTTGTGTGTACACGCTGCCTTGATTGTCTTTAATCTCCATCTGAGAGTGGACAACTGTTACTCCAGCTGTGCCGGCAGTGTTTCTGCAGTTGTACAGAGCGTTGTCCCACATCTGATTACGGTACAGCCCTCTGGGCTGTTGTGTCCTCCGCATCATGGGTATTCAATCTCTCCGCCAACACAGATTATCAGCGTTCAAACAGCTCCTGCTCTTCCAATAATACCCGATCAGAAATGGCAAATAAGGCAGCTGTTTGTAACCCAAGCTGCTAATGTGCGCACTCCGCTGTTTATTAACACCTCTCTCGCCATCTGGCCTATTATACTGCGATATGCAGCAGACACGTGTGTGTGTGTGTGTGTGGAAGATCAGCGTGATTACACAATAGCAAAAAGCAATGCTGCTGGCTTTATAAAGCCCTAATTCACCTGACACCCCTGCTCGCTCGCAGCTCAATTATTCAAAACCCTGGCGCGCATATGATCTGGTAAGGGATGCCAACCGCCCGGGTTTAGGCACTTTCTAATTCAGAGCAGATTGATAGCAGGTTCACATCTGGATTGGACGCCTGGCTAGTCATCAGCTGCTATAAAATGTAAAATACGCACTAGATTCATGCTCCGCACAATCTCAGGTAAATCTTTTGCCCAGAAGCAGGGGCAGGACTTGCTTTGCCCATCCATCTGCGTTGGTTGAAGGTGTGTCAGGTTTCGAGTACTCTCGGTGCGTTTATGCCAGAGGAATAACTGAGTTATGGGACTTTTTTGTGTTCGTGAGAGTCAATTTCTCTTTCGTTCCTGTCAGTGTTGCTTATCTGTGGCGGACAGGTTTCAAACGTCACAAATGGAAGAATTTTCAATCTTTAACAGGTGATAAAATGAAGCCGAATTCACAAAAGAATGACGTGTCCTGAAGGTTGCTATGATGGAGGACATGCAGACGGTGTCCTTCTGTTTCTTCTGCTTGTAATCTGTCATAGTCGTTCTTAGTTCCTCTCACATTGATTCAAATGAAGGTTACCACCCTTTTCTTGTTTGTCTTTCAGTCTGAATTGAAAGCTTGTTTAAAATAATGTCACCTGTCTGAGGTAAAGTGGTGCATCAAAGCAAAATAAAGCTAGTGTAACCTGTGACTTATCGCCTAACACGCAAGTAACCAGATTACATGCTTTCAGCTAATTGTGGGTCAGAGTTGCAAACAACGTGTCGTCTCCTGATTGAATCGATAAGGCTGAACTTGTAAATTATAGATCCTGGAACATTTTCACCCACCATTACACCTTTTTTCCCCTAGTTACACAATTGTGTCCTGTTGGAGCATCCATTGTAAACTGGTAACAGTGCTTTGGAGCAGTTACAGTATGCTGGTTTCTCAAGCTGGCTATAAGATGGTTCAAAATTATAACATTAGCTGGTGCCAACTGGTAGATCGCCTTAAACGAGCAGCAGTCCAACAGCACCTAACAGTCAACTTGTTTTTGCAGGTCAGAGGTAATTATTAGCTGGTCCTAATTGTTTTTTTGTTTTTTTAGCTAGATGGTTATTAGCTGGGTCATTGGCTGGTTTAAGCTGGTAATTATCTGGTTTGTGATGGTTTATCAGTTGTTGCAAGCTGGTAGATAATCGTAAACTGGAAACATTAATAGTCACCAGCAGCACAAAAGGTGTTTTTTAGACTGTGGTGTCCGGTTGGTTGTTATTAGATTGGTCCCAATGTTTCTTTAGCTGTTCAAGATGATCATTAATTGATCCAGAATGGTTTCTACATGGTTCAAGCTAGTCATTTGCTGGTGCCAGCTGGTCTAAGATGGTTATTGGTCAGTGCAACTTGGTTAGACTAGACAAACCAGCTATTATCTGTACTAGTGGTTAAGCTGTTTTTTGCAACATAATGGTTGAACAGCTTTGACTTGAGCTATCTGATAACTAGAGTAAAATAAATAATAGTAGTAATTGTATTAGCTGGAAACCAGCCACCATGTTTAACTGTTTTTTCTAGCAGGCTGGTGAGTAACTACTGTTTTAGGGGTGTTAGTTAAAGTTGGCATGTGAACAGTTTTAGCACGTAGAGTGACAAACACCTCAGAGCAAAAGAGGATTTTGAACATTTCACTTCTCTGCTCGGTGTTCTGTTTTGAATTAAATCTCACTTAACAACAACAACGACAATTGCAATTTTAATGCTATCTGAAATCTGTGTTACATGTGCAGAGAATTGAAAGTGGTCACAAATGTATTACAACTCCCCTCAGACTGAACTGTATTTGAAAAATGCCGTTTGTGTTTTGTCGCTGTGGAGAAATACACCTGAACATAGTTGGTTTTATTTGCCTTTTTGAGCACAGTAGTCTTCTTTTAATTTTCTCATTGTGGACATCCAGTCTCTCAATTAAAAACTTAACAAGGCTTTTGAGCAAGAGTTTATATACACTGTGTATGCGTGTGTGCAGGCATGTGTTAAAGATTGAAGGAACGAAAATGCTGTCAAGATCTGTGTATGAATGAGTGTGTGTGTGTGTGTGTGCGCATATCCCTCTGCGCTTCTCTCCAGGAAGAGAGCCTAGAGACTTCCTGTTTGTGCTAAAAGCGAAAGGAAGAGCCCGAGAAGTTAAAGCAGACACAAATGTGATAAAAAGACACCCACATGCATACACAACTTCATTATGCGCAATATTAACACACACAAGGATATTCTGTTTACTGGTATTCCGCTTAAGCTGGACAGTTTACATATTTTTATTATATTTTTAAATGCGATTCACTTCTTAAAATGTAGCATGCAGAGTTCTATAGAGAAGTATATTTAAGATAAAATGTTTTACTGTTCGTATTATGCATCTTTCTTAGAAATGTTCAAAAAGTTTAATTTCATGAACAATAATAAAAATAAGATGTTTTTTTTTGTAAATAATGTTTACAATGTTTTGTGGTCGTTTAAACACACTAATATTGCCCAACAGAGCTCTTTTGAAAGCTTTTTTGAAATAAACATGTTTTCATCTTTGTGATGCGTATTTTCTTCTTTAGAGATTCTTCTTAACAATAATAAAAAATAGCTAAAAGAAAATAAGATTATAATTAGTAACAAAATAAAAACAAAAAAATGTTTGGTTTGTATCTTACAGTATGTCCCAAACAAACCATTTATTTCAAGTAAAGTGCAATTGTCTTAAAGATTTTACTTTTTTTCTTTTCTTTTTTTTTCCCAAAGTTTATTTTTATTTTATTTAAAATAAATAAATTTATATATAATAAAATAAATTGTATTTTGTCATCAATTACAAAAACGAGATTAGTGTAAATAAATAGTGTTGTCTGTGAATAACTGAAACATCTCAAATAGTTATTTTAGTAGAATGTGTGCATCTTTTCATCCTCAAAGGTTGTTTATTTTCTAAATAATAATGAAAGCGAGCCACAGCATGATTATAATTAAATGTTTTAGTCCATAATTTAAACAAACATTTTCATCAGTGATGTTGTTGACGAGATTAACACTGATTAAGTCCTCTATACACACTCCTGCATCAAACAAGAACAAACCTATATTTTGCCAACAAATGCATAAAAATGCTTTCATTTCCCCAGATAATCGCTTCAGTCTCTGGGCCGGTTTACAGTCAAACTAATATTCGATCTTAGCCATTTTCACATCTGTTTCTAAATACATGTGACTACAGCAAGCCATTAAACGTTCATTTTTCTTCTGTAGCACAAAGGAGCTCTGCAGGCTGTCATTTATCAGAACTCTGGGCTCTTTGTTGTAATTGACATGTAATCCGTCGGGCCTTTTCTGCGGAACAGATGTCACAATTGTTGGTGCCGTTGCTCGTTGCTTGGAGGGAGTGATGGCGGAAATAGCAAAAGTGCTTTAAAGCCTATCCCTTCGTACATTTCTAATCACGGGCGTACAGCAACAGAGGCTTTCGCAAGCTTCAGATAAAGCACTTCATCGCAGACGCAGAGTCGCTCTGGACCACTGAGTCAATAGAGATGCTTCGGGCTTTTTGATCTCCTGCTTTTGTTGATAGAATGAGTGCAGATCGGTTTGAAAGACATTAACCTTTGCCTTGTGGGTAATTCCTATTTATCTTGCTTCATTGTGCAGTTGATTGGCTGAACACACAGTAGTAATGGGGACGCAGGAGAGGAGACACTGACTCACGGTCTCCAAGACAGCAGCCGAACACCAGCTGATTCCTTCAGTTGTCAAGCCTTCATCTTTTTATTGCTCTTGGCTGATATGTTTCTATTTAAAGGGTGCAGTTGTAAGTCCCAAATTGTTTTTAAGTGCGCTTCTAGATGGCTGGCCCAAATCTATTATATTCTCTTCCTTTCACTTTTGATTCTTCTTTCAGTGTATCGTCCATTAAACGAAAATTGGTAGTCTGATCGCTTGTAGTTGACGTTCTTCATATTTAAGCCTACGAATAGCTTACTTACAGTTGTCACTGCACATTAAACTGAGAGAAAGTGTTTTAGTGTTAAAATATGACACTTCATCTTTAAAGGCAGGTTTTTCGATCATTTTTTAATGGCTTTTTTTTAGGGACAGGTGGTTTAGTTTCCTCACAACACAGAGATGTTTGTTTTGTGTTCTGCGAGGCACTTTTTCCCTTCACCTGCTTTTAATACTGTCAATTAAAAATGATTTGTGAGACTCAAGTCGCCATGACAGCGCTCTGGATCAACAAATTATTTTCACTTAGACAAGTAATCCATCAAGTTAAATGGGACGCATTACCGACTTAAGATTCCGCTGTCAGTGCACATATCCGTGTATTTGTGCACATGTACTTGAGCTCGTTTGTCAGAGCTGTCAATTAAATTCAGGGTGCCAGGGATAAATATTTTAAATGCACGTCTTCTGTCTTCTGCCTACTAAAAAAATTGAATATATATTATCAAAATATAATATAATATAATATAATATAATAGCAAATGCTTGTATTAAAATGTCTATTTAATTTAGGTGTAATATTTATAAAATATTATGTCTTCTGCTTAATATTAGAAGATACTAATATAGTATCTAAAATGTATATAATAATATAATATACCAATAAATTTAATGTATTAATGTCTATTTATGAATTTTTATATTTGTAGTATTTATAAAAAACTGATATTAATATAAATTCAAAAATATATCATAATAATGAAAATTGAGCTTTTTTAAATTTTCTATAAAAAAGTAGATTAGAATATAATAGAATATAATATTAAAAAGTTAATGTACTATGCTTATTGTGTATATATATATATATATATATTGTATATATATATAATTTATTTATTTTTTCATTTTTGGGGGGTTGGTAAAAAAATAAAACGCATGCACGTGTGTGTGTGTGCATGCATTTTATTAAAAAAATATGTATATGTGTGTATACTTTTGTATATGTATACATATTTTTGTGTATGTATGTATATTTTGTTGCTTTAATACGTATTATTAGATAAATTGCTATATTTAAATAGTATATATAATTTAATGTAATCTAGATTTAACTTGATTTCAGGAGCTGTATTTTGTCGCTAATGATGACATTTCCCACTTCTCGGTCTCGCTGCTTGGCCCCGTCAACACGGAGGTCTCCTGCTGCATGCCTGACTGAATGACTCAATGTTTATACCTCTCAACCCTCCTGAGACATCAGATGAGGGTCGCTGAGGGGCCGTGACCCTTAAACCTCAGTCGCTCTGTTAGCCCCTGACAGCATGAAGTCATACACTCCTCGCTGTTTGGAGAAGCTATGACCTGGGTCTCTCAACTTAACGCCTTGGCTGTCTCATTTTCCTTTCTAAGGTGGAAAGAGCAGGAAAAAAAGGTAGAAGAGAGGTGAGGGGGGGCTTGGGAGGAGACTCTGATAGTCTACCGAGGATTGTGGGAACTCGGCGATAAAGGCTGAAGCTTAATCCCATGTAAAGCTGGTGTGAGTGAGACTGCAGTTCTCGTACAAACCTTTGGTGATCATAAGGAATGAGTTTCGAGTTTTCTTACAGGTTACTTCTGAATAGTTTGGTTGTTGTTTTTGTACATTTCTAAATCGTGGTCATTTAGTCTTATTTAGGATTCATTTGCTTTTGAACTGTGTGTGGTCTGAGGTATTCTGAGCGTTGTCACTAAACACTCCCGATGAAGGCCTGCATCTGTTTGTGTGTGTGTAAGCTTTTTTTTTTTTTTTTTTTTTTATTTTTGTGCCAAACCTTTACTGGAATTTGGAGCAGGAGCTGATCTTGTTTTGCTGCTTTATGAGTCTGAGTGGATGTCTGTAATTGAGGTTATGGGTGATTAAACTCTCCATGCCCCACACAAACCTCTAACCAGCCATCAGTCAGTGTCACCCGCCGTGCTCTGCGCTCAGCCTGGGTCTGACTGACTCACCCCTGGCCCCCCTTCTGCACTGGATGCTTTGTAGAGTCAGATTGGCTTAAAATCGAAACAGTTTAGTGTAACATGACGACCTTTATGTGTGTGTATATAGAGTTTGTGGTGTTTGCCTTCACTGTGCATTTGCATATATTAATCCAGAGGGTTAAAAAAAAGTGCTTGTTACTATTCTTTATACCATGTTTTACATATTAATTATATACATGTCATATTTAATCTTATTTTAAGTACTTAAAATCAACTAATGATTTTTTTGCATTACTAATTAATGCTAATGCATTTTATTAAATATTAATTAATTTGAAACATTTTGTAGCCCTTGAATTTAAATCAAGACTCAAAGCAATGCACACACACATGTACATGTGTATATATATATATATATATGTATAATTTATAACGTTTTTAAAAAAGCGTACTGTATACATGCTTATAGATCTTCATTTTCTGTACTTAGATTTATTTTAATCTATGCTTTGATAATTATCAGATTTATTTTAATCTATGCTTTGATAATTATCTGTGTGTATGAGTGTGTACTGTGTATTTATTTATTTTTTGATTTTCTAGTGATTTTTAATGCTTATCTATTTTTCATGTGTTCATACTTCATATTTATTTTCTCTCTCTCTGTTTCTCTGCTATATATATATATATATATATATATGATAGAAAATTTATTTTAATAATGATCCAAGTACATTTTTTATCAAATGCATTGAATGCATTTGGACAATTAAAGTCAGAAATGTATTATTCTGCTTGTACATTTGAACTCTATATATGCTTATGCAAACGCACACTAAGGTTGCATACTGTATGTATAGTGTGCATGAAATTGGTTTTGTCTCGTGCAACTTCTCTAACGTTTTTAGTTTGTGTTTTTGCATGTGCATGCATGTGGTATTTTTGGTATTGCAATTGCCAGAGGCATGATGATGTGTGCTGGCCTAATTGGCATGTTAATGCAGACGCTGTGGGTGGGAAGGGATATGCTGGAAGCTAATGTGTCTTATCAGGACAGGCGGTGAGTGACCGCGGGGGGAGACCTGTCCTCCTCGGCTCCAGAACCTCAGCTGCGTCTGCAAGGCCTGGGATTTATATACACACGTGTCTGTGCATACATGCCTGTTTGTGTAGGGGCGGAGGGGGGTCTCTGCACTTTGATAAGAGTTTGTTTATGATGTGTCGGTTGGAGTGTAGCTGTCTTCATTAGCCTTGTGTGAGGGAGAGGGGTGAGTTCATAGAGTCTGGAAATACAGAGGCAGATCAGGTCAGCTGTGCTGTATAACTTCTGCTTATAGTTTGTGTATATTGCGTGTGTGGGTCCTAAAATTAGGCAGCCTGGAGGGTTGGGTTAAGGTAGGTGTGTGTGTGTGTGTGTGTGTGTGTGTTATTATATCCCCCGCTTTCACACCAAGGCTTAAAGTGTAAGTCTGAACTGTTTTAACTGAAAAACTTGCACTGACTGATCTTAAAATATATCGGTGCCTCTGTTTTGTCTCAAAATGCTAACCAGTAATGTTTTTTTTCTATGACACGTTAATAAAAATTATGTAATTGAATTATATCCTAGTCCTGGCTTAATCTAAGCCCTGTCTGTGAAACCAATATGTTATTATAATAATGTAAAAAATCTTATTAGTATGAACTGTTAAATTTTATATATAAATAAATAAATATATATTATTATATAAATATATATTATTTTATTTTATTTTTTTAGATATTTATTAACATGAAAAAATATTAACAAGGGTCTACAGGGATGCTCTCTTTTTATATTTATATTACATTCATTTACATTTTTAAAATGTTTTTAGTAATTTGTTTTTGTGAATCAAAACTGCTTTTAAAGTGTTTATCTGTAACTATGTGAGCACTTCAAGTGAAAGATTTAGCACAGTGCCAGTGGATTTCCCATCTTTTCTTTTAATGGTATTTTTGGCCCTTGAATATGGGAGTCGATGTTCTGCCTTTCACATCACAGAAGCGTGTAATTTTCTATATTACAATGTCAAGTCGCTCGTTTCAGCTACAAGAGAAGGCATGTAATGTGAAGTTCATCCTTTTCTTCTGAGTCATATGTCGGAATCGTTCTTTTAATCTGCCGTCTTACTGTAAGCCAGAGCGGTAAAAGCTCTCACAACTTGTGGAAAAACCCTTGTGAAAGCTTCACTTTAATGTCCTTTTCAGCTTCTTTTTGTGTTTTTTGGCCTCCCTCCAGAAAAAAATGGAGGGAGAAGGGAGGAACGAAGTCAGCAAAGCCCATGTTTGTCGAGTGCCGGCTGACGGCCCCTCGGTTTTGCTGAGGTCGAGGTGTTTGAGAAGCTTCAGGTGGTCCGATGTTGAAAATTTGTGAAAGTGTGTGTTTTCAGGCCACTCCATGCCTGGCATAAAAGTCTCTCATCCCACAGCCCAACTGTAGCCAATCAAGACTCAGAATTTATGGGCATATTCCAGCAAGCCAATGAAAAACACCTGCCTGCTCAAGCATTTCCCCAGGTGCCAATCACAACACCTCGTACTGTGGGTTTACATGCGTTAGCCAGTAATAAATTGGGCACGGTGGGCCCAGAGGAAGCATGAAATATGAATTCAATCATAAAAACGTTTCAGAAAAGTGAACAGCGCCACGTTACATCATGAAACGCTAATGTTCCTGTTTGGAAAAACAGCCGCCAATAACACTGAGAAGTCATTGTTCTGTAGAGAGAAATGAAAATGTGACTCATGGAATTCAAAAGCATTTACAGAGTAAAAAAACTGAAGGACGGCTGGTTTTAAAGTGTGTGCCTGAGAGAAGAAGTGACAAAATCATCTTGTTGAAATAAAAACAGTTGTTTTAGCCCTGCCGTGGGTCATCAAACACGCCAACAGTGAGCCGAAATGTGCTTATATATGCAGCTGACTCTCTCTCGTATCTCCTGTCTTTTAGAAATAAAGAGGACATCTGACGTCCCTCTCGGGCACATGACGAGTGTAATTCACTTGGACAAGTTGAGCTTTTAGGCACATGTACTTCTTTTGACACGGCGCGGACCGGGCTATCCGCTTTCCTGCCTCTACTTGATCAAAAGTGCATTTGGTTTCATTGGTCTCTGTGTGACAAAAGCTGCCGTTTATTGCTCTCACAGTCTGCGCACTCAAAGGCTCTTCCAATTTTTTTGTACAGGAGGGCCGGTTGATTCAACAGAGCCCTCTTTAAAGTCGCCCTGAGGTTGATTAACCGTAAGAGGGGCGAATCGTTTGAAGTGGTGCCTTTTCGAGGCAGTGCGCCTGGAGTTACGATAACAGCGGTTTGTTTGCGTCCACGGCACGGCTGTGATAGGTGTCAAGAGACAAAGCTAATTGGACATGAAGTGTTTTACAATGAAAAACACATAGGAACTAGAGTCAGTATTCTCCTCACATCGCTTGGAATAAAAGACTCTTTCTGAACCCAGTTTATCCCCGGCCTCAGGGGACTCCTTCTGATGAGAACTAAAGAGAGACAGAGCGCAAATCCCTGATAGTGAAGTCAAAACTCTTAGCGGTCTCTACTTTTTTTCCCTCGTTTATTTTGAGAAGAAAGGGATGCACATAAATGGCAGTGATGGTGCTAATTTCTGTGATTGGTTAAAAAACCTTTTTGATGTGTGATGGCAGTGATGTTTTTTTTGAAAAATAAATAAATAAATTAAAAAGCTAGTAACTTGGTCATAAATACACATAACATTGTATTTTGGTATATTTGCCATTTATAGCAGTTTGTTTAGTGATTAGTTTTTTCTTTTAATTTTCCATTATCAAAAATATTTTTAATTGTATAATGTATTAATGACATTATTATATAAATGTAATTATACAAATGTATGTATGTGTGTATATGTATATGTGTGTATATATAATATGTGTGTCTGTGTGTGTATATTTATTTATTTATTTATTTATTTTTTATTATGTTAAATTTATTATATGTTTAGAGAGAGAGAGATGTTTTGTATCATTGCAGCCATTTATTTTATTTATTCCAGGGGGGGAAAAAACATATATAAATATTATTATTTTATTTTGTTATTATGAATGGATGGATGTTTTTGTATAATTGTAGCCTTTTATTTAATTTATTCCAGAGAAAAATAATTACATATTATATTTTATAATTATATATATATATATATATATGTGTGTGTGTGTGTGTATCTATGTATCTGTAATATAATATA
>JAUMHR010000081.1:6444772-6459055 GCA_032361145.1 Enteromius fasciolatus
AATGGCTGCAATGATACAAAACATCTCTCTCTCTCTAAACATATAATAAATTTAACATAATAAAAAATAAATAAATATACACACACAGACACACATATATATATATATATACATACACACACACATGAAAATAAATACACACACACAAGAAATTATAGCAGCTATTATTTTTTAATAATATTATTCATTTTATTCCCAAAATAAGTGTAATTGGTGCTATAAAGAAATAGTATAGTGTGAAATAAATGTATAAAATAAGACAAAGATAGAAATGATATCAGCAACACATCTCTGAAATTTCATCAGTTTTTTTATGAGGTGTGCAGCATGTGTACGTGTTTGTTTGTTTGGGAGTGGATGTGGTTTTTGGGTGGGAATCTCATTATTCATAAAGAACATACTTTCCTCGCTAATGTCGGTCGTTTGTCTTGGAAGTGCAGCCCGCTGGGTTCCATGTTGTTGTTTGTTTGTTTGTCAGACGGGAGGATGGTGGGAGAGGATCGCAACCGCACTTTCCCCACGAGACACATAGCGCACTTCCATATACACACACAAACACGCTCGCACGCACACACACACGCTGCCCCCTCCGGTGCGGCGCACGCATTCCCCTCGGCCTGCAAAGCCTCTTCCTGCCTCACGTATACGCATAGTTTCCCAGAGCAGACCCCCCTCCCTGCTCTTACCCCAGGGGTCTGCACAACTGTTCTCCTCTTTTCCAGAGGGAGGAGGTGGACAACTGGAGCGGCCCGTCCCCGCGGTCTCCGCAGTTCTTTTAGCCGCTCGCCAAAACCCAATCACTCCCCATTTGGGTTTCATTACCGGGACTCGAGCAGAACTGAGGACAAAAGAATAAATAATCATAAAATGGAAAGAGAAAAAGATTTCAAAGGCTTGTTATGCGCTCAATAAATTCAGGCCTTTCCAGAAAGTGCGTCTGAAATGGGAACCAATCCCTTTGTGTTTTTTCCAGAGCGAAAACCAAAAACGAATCATGCGTAAACATATCTAAAAGAAATTGCGCTTTTATATAGAGCAGATAGATATTTTTTTCCCAAAGCAGTCTTATATGTGGACGGACGTTTGTCAAGGACATGCGTACAAACAAACACCGCAAATATTTTTACTCGCACATGAATGCCACTGAAATGGGGCATGAGTTAGCGAGTCTTGTTTTCTCGACACACTGCAGAACAGAAAGTGAATACGGTTTCTGTCTTGAAATAGCCGCTCGCCCACAACCGTCCACGCACATGCACAGAGAGAGAGAGAGAGGGGAAGTGACAAATTCCACAGCATACTGCCATCAGCTCAGCAGCCTCACTTCATGTAATAACCATCAAATTGAATCACAGCCATCTGATTGGTCAACACCCCCCTTAAGTCCAGACTTTTGAAGCAGTAAGTTGCATATTACTCTTTATTGTTCCTTCCGCCGTCGTCTGGTTTTGTTTCCCTTTTTTAATTGCCGCGAGTTTATGTATCAACACGTGCGCAGAAAAGAGCTGGTGTTGGTGCAGCGAAGGCTTCTGGGATGTGTAAAAATTCAAGCGCCAGACCGCCAGACTCCCCTCAAGCCCCATAAAGACGACCCAAAGCTCCCAGCTAAGGAAACGCTGGAAAACCAAGCCGCCCAGCCTTGGCCGAAGGCCATCTCAGTTAGATTTTATGGAGTTCTTGTACCTTTAGTAGGGTAATGTCATACTTAAGAAGACATTTAATGTCACTGATTATGTTCACAGAAACCAGAGAAGTGCATGATGGGTGTTGTGTATGAAGTAGGGCTTCCACGATTACTCATTTTTGCTCAACTTTTACTCAACTTTTCAGACTTGTTAATACCAAGGACCCCCAAATGTGATGATCCCTTTAGACGGACCCCCTTCTATAAATATAAAGGTATGTATGAAATGGAAATAGTAAGTGTGATTTATTATAAAAGACAACATTTTGTTTAAAAAATGTATTTACTGTTAAATTATATTGTCTTTTGTACAAAAGTCAAAATGAGATTTTATCTGCAAAATGTTATTATTTTTTAAAATTGTTTGTTGCACCATTTACAAAAAAATAATGATCTTAAGCAGCTTTGTTACATTTTTATACAGTTTTTGTCATTTGTAGTATTTCACACAGACATGTTTACATTATTGAAATATATTCAATAAACAGACACATGAATAAATATTATATTATCTTAATGAAAAGTGAATAGGAAAAGGTAATTTTACACTCTTAAATGTTTACTTTGTTTTTTCGTATAAAAATATTTCATTTAATATAAACACCTTAAATACAAATATAAATACCTTAAAAACTGAGAAAAAAATATATATATATAACTTGTATCAACTAGTTAACATTTAAAATGTTCATTGTTTAAATTGAAATACTAAAATAACTAAATCAACTAAAATTAAAAAATAATTAAAAAATGCTTAATATACTGAAATAGAAAACCCTAATGAAAAAATGAAAAACAATTATATACAAAATAAGCAAAAAAATAATGATATATCAGTAACTCCAAAATAACACTGACCTTAATTCAAAGTAAATATTTTCTTAATTTACTGTAGTGCATAATGACATTAAATCGGTTTATATAATTTAGTAAACAATATGTTGTCTTTATAATATTATGATAGTATTCTGACAGTAAAAAACGAGTTGTTAATTTTGTAGCTGCCTTAATATATTCAGAAAGTGGGAAGCTAATCATTGTATTTGGTTGTCCTTGATGTTAAAGTCTGAAAACCGCTTAACTTTTCAGAGTAGCCTCAAGTGTAAAGTTTGCGATCATATGTATAGTTCCTCTTACTGTGTGGTTTTGACTGATAATATCATCCGACGCACGTGTGCTTTGATTCAATCTCCTCAATTTGCGTAATCCCATGAGCAAGTGGAAGAACTGAGATAAACCTACACTTCCTGTTTGTCTGTGGTCACGAGTCGTCAGATCAACCAGCAAAGCTAAAGCAGCGCAGATCTCTAATAAATCTCTAATGCCCTTCATTTTAATAAAACCCCTTCCTTTACCTCAGCGGGCCATTCTGTTAGCATTAAAGCCAGCGCCACGGGTCCCGCTCTCGTTCGCGCATTATCGCTAATTCATTTGTGGATTTCAAATGAATGCTTTTTGGTAGCGATTCACGCTGGGACCCCAGCTGCCTGTCTTTTTTGTGCGACATGAGTGTTTTGTGTAGATTTTGCTTCTCCTGTCAGAGAGGAGAGGGATCGCAGAGCCCCTCTGAGGAGTGATGGGAGTCTCGCTCCGGCTCTCCGGGGAGGGATGCCACGGGCGGCAGCACGTAATTACCCTCCCTGTCATGTCCCGCTCCCGCTCTAATCATGTCAGAGCCCTCTCCTGAGGAGATTCCGCTCTTGCTGCGCCGGCCAACACAGACACCACTCCACTGGGTCTTAAATAAGCCCGCACCCTCCTGCTAAACTCATCTGATTACTTTCAGCATTATGCAAGGACTTGAAATGTGTCATAGCTGCGGCACAAAGGTACAAAAGGAAGCAGATCTCGGGGGACAGCTGGAGTTGTAATGATAGAGCTTTTCTGAGAAAGTCTGACACAGTTTGAATCATACCAAGGTTCTGCATGTGTGTATGTAGTTATTAGTGCTGCTTGCTACCCCTAATGCCAGGTATTAAACTTTTGTTTAACTTGTTTCGTACATGGGCTACACATATGAGTGATGGCATCTAATCATGTGCCTAATTGAGAAGAGGGCTATGGATGCAATTAATTTTTTAGATTTATTTTCCATATTATATTACAAAAAAATAAAAGCTCTCCTTATAGTTTAATAAATAATGGATCTTTTGAAATTAAATATTTTAATTTATAATATATTATTAAATAAAAAATTTTGTTATTATTTATTAAACTATAAAGAGAGCTATCTATATACTTTTCTTATATTTATATATGTTAAATAGTAGACCTATTTAAATTGTATGTTGATATTATTACAGAGAAAACTATTTAAAAATTATTTTTATTAAAAAAAATTATAAATACATTTAAAAAAAGCATTCATTATGCTCTTAAAAAAGCCAAATCTTTGTATTTGACAGATTAAGTGCATTGAAAGATTTATTACTTTTGCTTGCAATTCATATTATATAAATCAAGTTGTATGGATAGCATAATAGAAATATGCAATTTTATGATGTGGTCAGCTCTTAGATGGTATCTGTGAAAACATTAACTGTAAGAAGTCATCCAGAGCTTCACTGTGTCTTGAGGTGCTTTTTTTAACATTGCGGCTGCATTGTCTTTCAAACGAATTATTGTCTCATTCCTCACCCTCCCAAAATGATTACTTCTAAAGAAAGCAGGAACAGAGCTACAGTACATCAAAGTTTCTGGTGTGTTTTTTTTTTTTTTTGCGTGAACTCCCCACTGCACAGTTGGCTTCCTTCCACAGTGGACCATTAAATCAAAGCGGCTTTAGTGAAAAGTAAAAATAACATTCTGTGAGAATTAGCTTTGTGTTTATGAAGGCGAGGCCGTAAGTGGCGTGTTTAGTTGTTTAGACGAAGTGTGTGCGCACAAGGTTGCATGTTCTGCTTTGTGGGTTGGCTCAGGGGGAGACTCGCATCACCTCATAGTTAAAGAGAACAATTAGGCCGTATCAGAGCGCCGTGATGTTTGCAGCGGGGCAAGAGGAGAGATAGCAACTGTAATCTCCTCTTATCTGCCCTCATACTCAGCCAAGTGCGTCTCCTCCACTTTCCCTCTTCTCCTCTAGGTAAACAACATCTCTCGCTTGTACAGTACAGCACAAAAAACGGAAAGCCTGACAGCCGAGTTGAGCTCTTAATGATGGCAGTTCTAGAAGCAGATCTGTGAAAATAAGACGTTAGATCCATCAAACTGTGGGTGGCAATTTACCACACTCAGTGATATCCTCGGTGGGCAGTCCAGGGCTTTTTCCCGTGAATACTCATCCAACATTCATTATTTTGTTTTTCTTTTCACTTTATGTGCTGTTGTTTTGTGTGTCTCAACGCTTGTTGATTTAGAGGCCCAGGCAAATTCATCATTTGGAGTAGAAACAGAGGAATCGCTGTTCAAACTGCTCTTGGGTCCCGGTACACTTGCGGTTCCGCTGTCAACTCGCATCTCGTCCGGTAACGATGCTTACGACCAAACTTAAAGGCTCTCTGTCTGTGGGTGTTTCTTCAACTATAACCACATTTAGTTCTGCAGACGTTTGGAAAGTAAACTTTTAAAAAACACTTTTTACACTATCACTAATTTATCCAATAACAATGTCCAACAGACATTGACATTGAACAGTCAGAACGAAAGTATATAAATAATGTATTTTTAACCATTGTTCGTTCTTTCTTTGTTTCTTCAAGAAAGTATAACTTGATGTATTGCCCAAAAATATAAAAAATAAAATAAGAATTGTAATATTTTTTACAAGGAATACAATTTTTAGGCTCTGTTGTCTTTATATGTCTAGCAATATATATTAGCTATATTATATAACATGTATAACATTATGGTTAGAATTGAATTTTTTTTAAATAATATTTCACATTTGTCTGCATAATTTGTAATATTATGTTACAGCTTATTGCAAGAGCAGTAAAGAAAGTTATAGACTAAAATAATATAGAGTAGATATTTTACCAAATCATTATGTATTTTAAATGAAATTAGTTAATTTTTTGTACTTTTACTAAAATGACAACTTGATATATTGTGTGCCATTTCCGCAGTAAAATGTATAATTTCCAGTAAATAATACGATCATATTTTATCTGAACTGAGTGATGTTTTAACTGTTTTAACTAATTATTTAATTTATTATTTATTTGGACAGTGTTGTGGGAAAGGGATCATAGTTTTTGAAAAAAAGAAAAAAGAGGATATTTTAAGTCATAATTTTCCGATTACTTCTATTTCTATATATCAATTGTAAACAAAATGTATGATATATTTCATAGTTAAATATTTGAAAATGAAATATATGTCTGGCACAAGGTAAATAAAAATGTACCCGTAGTTGTACCCAAGAAAAACACCCTCTACGAAATATTATTTTCATTGTGTCCTGCACAATCATCACTTTGTGCCCCATTTTAGATCTCCTGTATGAGATTGTCTCCTTCTGGGTGGAGAAAGTTTAAAGGTCTAAAAGCGACTGCCCACTGTGTCTTACCCAGCATGCCTTTTTGAAGAGGCAGTCTTGCGGTGGCTTCACACTGTCCTTCGTTACGGTATGCTGACAGGTGAGCGTATCTCCAGGGTGGGGTGTGAAGGAGCCCCAGGCCCCCTTCGTGCAGGAACAGGGGCCTCCTTCACCAGGGTTGCTTTGTGTTCATCTTGGCTCCGGTCCGCATCCAGACCGCCAGCACTCCCAGAGTCAGAGTAAACACATCAGCCGGCTCTATTTACTTCCATTGCTTATACAGCGCACAGCAGATTAACCTGTTTATACAAACACATACTGAAAAAATGGCTGATTAATGCCTGCGCCAGGCCTTGTGTCTTTACGTTCACACGCTGAAAATTTCCACACGCCAAACGTGGTCTATTTTGCATCCACAACAATAAACAAAAGCTGCAGTTTAAGCGGTAATGATAAGAATAACACTAATGATGACTGTCAAAGAGGCGCGATATACAGTAAATACTGTATGTTGCTTGTTAGTCGGCGAGTCCCGTCTCTAAACACAGCGGCGGGGGCCAGAACGAGTGTTTCCTCATCTCTCCTCTGCTGTTTTTCACTAGCGAAAGTCAAACAATCCAGAATATAATCTCCATTTTCTCCGGTTGCCAGTTATTATTTTTAGTCCCCGCATTAATTCAAGTGCCGGCTTGAAAGTTCCTCAGGAAGTTGCTGTGTTTCCCCCCCCCTCTCCCTCGTCCTTACCTACGAATAGACCTGAGCATTTTCAGAGAGATGCAAATGATATCTGTTTCATCCTGCCGTCAGAGCGCCCACAATCTGTGGGCTTCAAAAAAGCACGACAGCCAGTGCCAAACATCTTTATGAATAATAGATTGTGTGTCGCTTCAGTTTTTTTTTTTTTCTCAAAGGCACTAAAACTTCAACATATTTCAGTGTATTAGTTGAAAGTGTCTGTTCGGGCAGACGTCTTGCGAGGGGCTTATTTGGGCCTTTTGTAGTTGTCGTCAAGGGAGAAGTGCAGTGACCAGGATTTTCCTGGAAAAGGGCTGGAGATTGGCTGCGGAGAGCTCCCTGAAGTATAGAATGGAAAAGCTAGGACTGGATCAGCGCTGCGCCTGTTGGGTTTATACATCTATCGGGCGTTGTTTTAACATCAAACAAGGACTGAAGGACCCAACAAATTTGTGGATTTTAAAGTGCCCCTGTTATGGTTTTTGAGAATTATCTTTCATGCAGTCTGTAACACAGCTCTAAGTAAGGGAACAATTCCTGGAAAGTTCCTGCACTATGTACAATGACCTAGTCTCTCAAAAGAAACGGTCGAGTGAATCATTGAAATGAATCGTTTTATAACAAACATATTTCAACATAAAACATTAGCATATAGCCGCCGACTTGTGGTCTTTTCATGTCGATATGACTGAAAATGCAGATTCATTCTTTGCCACTAGGTGCCGCTAATGCAGAGTTCAGACTACACGTAGTCGAGTCACAGATCTTTAATGAGGGCTAGTGTTGTTTGGACCACATTGGTGTTCAAAATATCTTTTTTTGTGTGTGTGTGTGTTCTGCAGAAGAAAGTCATAGTCATGTCGATTACTGCTCATCCAACGACTTTGTTGACTAGTTTATTGAAGTAGTAGATTTACGTTTTTGTATTTAAAATTGTATTTATTTTTTTTACTCTTTTGCATAAACACAAAAACTAGCATGCTTTAAAATATGTTGTTTAATTCTGGTGTAAACCGGGCCAGAACGTAAATGAACAATATAGAAATGAACTGTATTGAAAGTGAGTTTTTAAGTTCAAATAATCAAAATGTAATTGATTAATATAAAACCCTCTCCATTTTTCCGTTGCTCTATGTGTAGCTGAAATCATTCCATCTCCAGCAGATTTACTGATTGTAAAAAAAAAAAGACCTGTTTTTGTGTCTCTGAAACCCCTTTATTAGCTGATAGCCACCTGTGGAGAATGATCAGACTTGGTGTTTTCCCTCTCATGATCTCCATCCGCGTCTCTGGTATTAGAAGATAAATTATAGAGACGAACAGATGTTTCAGACCCTCAGCCCTGTGCTGCTCTGCTTCTGATTTCCATTCATAATGCAGACGCTGCTATTGCAGATGCCTACTAGCTCTTAGCACCAACAGGACATACCAGGCCTGGTTTTATTCAGACAGTGAGGAAAGGAGAGGATTGTTTTGCCCATAGTTCACTCTAAAATAAATATTTCTCATTTACTAACCCTCATGACGCTGACATTTTTTTTCTACTTAATGAAAGGGAGATGGAAGTGTTTTTCAAAATATATTCTTTTCCTCCATCAAAATACATTTTTACACTTGTATCTCCTGAGGCATCCACCTGTAAGGGTCTTTTCCCACCCGCATGTTATCCAGAAAAATTACAGCTAGCCGAGGCAGTCATTTATGGACTCTGTTTATCTTGCTACAGGAATGCATGCTCACTTTGTTCTTCAGCAGTGATGTAACAGGCCCAGAGCAATAAGTGGAATGAATATGAAACTGTGGTTAAAGCGCCTGTCACAGCAAACCTGTGAAGCGGAGATCAGAAGAATACAAGAGAGGGTCTCCCAACCAATCACACCCATTCAGCTCCTTTCAAGTGCAAACATTAGTCATGCAGTCATCACACCAGCAGACCCAACATAATAGTGAGCAGGCGTGTGTTTGTGTGTGTGCGCGTTTGTGTGTGGTCCTTAGGTATCATGTGACAGAGAACAGATCGCTTTCTTTCCTTTCACCTTTACTCTGTCCATTCGTTTCTTCAAAGGGTGTCTTGAGCACCACTATGGGGTATATGCTAATTATAGGATACAGGAGCTATAGGATGCTAATTATTAAAGTTTTTAATGTAAAGTCTCACAGGAAGTCACATTTCATACAAATGAATTCCTAAAAAAATATATATTAGATATTTAAAAATGAGGTAGAGGTAAATGTAACATTTACATCCTCTTTTGGTCAGAAGTCTATTTAGGCTGCAACAAATTTAAAGGATCCATAAGCGTACACACAGCTGTTTTTTTATGTGTATACATGGAAGTGAATAGATTACAAACCCTTACCTGACCTCCCCAACCTCCTCTAAAAGGCCAGACAACCTGTTGTGCATTACGCAGGGCATCTTTCTCCAGTATGTCCTGGAGTTGATACGGTGAGATAATGACCCTGATTCCTGTTGATTTATTTGCTGGTTTGTACCTGTCAGATGCCTTTGAGGTGATCAGCAGCAGATGACAGCTGTGTTTTGGCGTAAGGTGAAGCTTGGAGGGCTGCCACTCTTCTTTAGACGTTGCCAGGGCTGTGTTTTCTGTCTTTCCTGCTCTTATCTAATCTAGCTAGCATATTTATCCGGTGAGCTTCAGGTAGCACAGCACCCTGATGGGTTTACGGACGCTTTCTCGGATTGCTTGTAAAACATGTTTCTCTTCCAAACCAAACAAGTTTAGACAAAAATTGACAATGGGAAAATAAAACATGTGCAAGAGATGTGGCAAAAAAGAAATATGTATAGTTTTTTATTACACGGTTTCCTGTAATGGGATACAGAAATTTAAAAACAGATTTAATTTCCTTAGGATCCAAAAAAATAAGCTTAAATTAGTGTCATGCCACTCATCGTTAACTACATTATTTTCAGTGTTAGTTGTTTTTGTTTTAATTAACATCCTTACTACTGTTTTCACCTGCCAGACTGAGTCTTTTATAAGCGTTCCCAAAGAGGCATATCTAGTTGAGTCAGGCAAACCTGAAACCAGCCTAACAATACAGTGCTTCCAGTCAACTAGTCATTCAGGCAACCCTGACTAATATTTTCACATCCCTAGTCTAAATCAACAAGTCTCCTTGTGAACTGAAGTTTTAAATGAAACAAATCTCACAGCAATATCAACGTGAACGTCTTTTTTGTCTTTTCTCTGTCCTTTCTTTCTTTCTTTCTTTCTTTCTTTCTTTCTCCCTCTCTATCCTGTTGCACCAGCTGTGCCCCTCTCTGGGGCGGATTAAATAAGAGCCCCTTTTATCCATCTGTAAACCTGATCTGGCAACCCTAGCCTTCACAGAGAGGAACACACCACCAACTGGCAATATTCGCACACACATGAACGATACCGGACATATGCAGTATATTGTAAAACATAGGATGGGCACACAAACATATTGCTTTATTTGTTTACAGTTTTTAGTTTTTTTTTAAATATTGAAATATTTCATTTTATTAATCTAAAATATTCCAGAACATTTATAAAAAAAAAAAATAAAAAAAAAGATATATATATATATATCTATCTATCATCTCTATCTCTATCTCTATCTCTATCTCTCTCTCTATATATATATATATATATATATATATATAATTATATATATCTTTGTGTGTGAATATATACTTATTTTTGTGGTCCCCAGAGACCCATCTTATCACCGTGAGATAAATCCCTCATTAGACTGAATAATGATTACGTTACACTTCCATGTGCCAGGAAACCATGTTTTCCTGTTTATGTGACACCGTGACATTAGAGAATTAATTAATCGCTGTTTTTTTGGCAATCAGCGGGTGCGAATGTGTATATGAATGCACCGACAGAAGCATCTCTCTTCGCTACAGCTGATTTCGGGGTGTTTGCAGGAAGTTCTCAGGAGGAGGCCAGGATGTAGGGGAAGTGTTTGGGGTGGTGGATCTGGCAGGCAGGCAGGTAGCTGCTAGCATACAGTACCCGCTGACAAGCTCTCTCTCTTATATACTCCATCCACCCTCTTGAGTGCCTTTTGGCCTGGAATCTATCACAAGACACTGTGAAGTGACATCAGACAAGTGGAGACAGAGAGCTCCTGGAAAACACAGACTGGACATGCTGTTTTTCTCAACTGTCACCTAATTGAGTAATATATCTTGCGTATTTTGTACAGCCCCTTTATGAAACTAGCCTGTTTGAGTCCTGGCGCTTGCGTAACACTATTAAGTCGTGATTAAGTCATAATTTTCATGCTATTTTGCGGTTTCTTCTTGTTTTTATAAAAAAAAAAAAAAAAAGTTTGCTACCACTTTAACTCTGCAATATTTATGAAATATGGATGTTTCACAGAAAACTGCAGGTTAGAAATGACGGAGAGAGATAAGGGGGTGTGTAAAGGAAGTGTGAGCTAAATGAAAGTGAGCCAAGAACAAGACAAGGTTAGAGAGAGGGAAATTTAGCACTCATGGACACAGGAAATATGGCCTTGTCACCCAGGCAAGACTGACAGATGTACCTCCCTCGTCTCTTGATGACAGCTGACAGCATGACGGACAGGTTCAAGGAGATCGGAGGAGTGGAGAATGGGGCGAGAAGGGAAGCAGAAAATGAGTCTGCGCCTATTCAGATGGCATCCTTAGGCCTTGACCTTGTATTTCGCTCACAATCTCTTTCTCGCTCTCTGTTTTCTGAAGCGTTCCTAAAGCCCATAAACACGTACTAGAGTAGGTGTGTTCGTTTAAACTTCCAAGAAGTTCAGTCTCTGCATTTCCTTCCCATGTTCTGAACAATCAAAGGTGCCAAAATAATCTCTGTTCCAGAAATTTGTGAAGGCGTTATTTTAAGGCATTGATTTTGTGCTCTTAGTGTAAAGACCACAGAAAAAATGTTAATGCATAAATTAACTAAAATGTGGTTTAGGCTTATTCGAGTATCGTTCTTTTTCACTCCTTGTGATTTGGGTGCTGATAGATTTCTGTTTGTTTTTATGCTGTCTGTTTTAAAAATGTTTTTAATGTTAAAAGTGCTTTTATAGTGATTTTTACAGTATAAATGGCTCCAAATCACCTTTGCAGTAAATATGTTTTAAAAAACACAAGTGAGCAAATATAAAACAATTAATGTAAAAAACAAAGACATAAAAAAAAAATTACTATAAGTAAAAATGAAGTATATAATTGCTAAAATATATTTTTATAGTGATTTTCACAACATAAACAGCTTTAAATGTGTGTATATGTATGTGTGTGTATATATATATAATTGTTATTATTAGTGAATTTGAAAAATTTTATTTTATAAATTCTATAAATGTATAAATATTTGTTAATTTTTCAACAATTAGCAGGGATTTTTCCCCTTCTACACATGGATCTGTATCAGCTTTGCGGTGGATATAAAGATATTTTAGACCTGCCAGTGAGCAACGAAAAACAGCTAGTCTGTGGCAAAGAAACTCTTTATTAGGAAAAATGAATTAGATTATCATAAATAGCATCTCTTCACTTGAAACCTGCCTGATATGCTTTCTTCAGAAGCTCTGTTTTGCCATGTGGAGGAAAAAATGCTTCTTCTTATATTAATTTATGGTAAATGATTCACAATCTACTAATTGTTGACCCCTGCGCTAGATGATAAAGAAGTGCAGTGCACCCATGTGACTGTCTGTCTTTTGTTACTTTCTCAGAATAATCATGCCATGTAAGGTTCAGCAAGCGAGTGAAAAGATCCCAACAGGGCTTTCTCTCTCTCTCTGTCTCTCTGTGTTGTAGCTGCCTGTCTCACATCTTAATACTTGGAAAGAGGAAATTGTCGCTCTTATGCCATTTTTTTTTAGCTAAAAAGCTGCTATTCTAATCACTTCCTTCCACTTTCTTCCCTCAGATTCCTCAGGACAGATGACGTCCTCTCCTCTTAGCTCACCTACGTCCCACCGGGGGATGCATCCGTCACTGCTGAGCCCGACTTCATTAGGCCCCTCTGGGTCTCTGCACTCCCCCATCAGCACTCTGAGCTCGCCCATGAACGGCCTGGGCTCTCCCTTCTCTGTCATCAGCTCGCCCATGGGGCCACATTCCATGGCGTCACCCGGGATGGGCTACGGCCCCAGCGTCAGTCCACAGGTAGCCCCACACTCTGAGAGCCTCCATTAGAGCTGTATTTAAAGAAGCGCTCGCATCCAGAAATCGTATTTGTGCTTCATAATTAAACATTGTTACAATTCATTCAGTTTAACTCACCCATTCTGTCCCGCTCGCTCTTTTTCCATTACTTCGCTCAATCTGTCTTTTGTTCCATAAATAGGCCTGCACATCTCTTTGTCATTTAAAAAAAAAGGCTCACAATTAAGACATCAAAGCTGGCAGTGTCCTAGTTTTCTTTGAAAGCCTGATCCGCAAGAGTGAAATGGTTTTTAAGTTCACATGCGTGTAGGGGGAAAAGTGGGATGTTGTGCTTTTTTTTCCCATTGATAACTGTACTGAGGTTTTTCACCAAGCTTTTCACTCATTTTAAATTATAAGATTGTACATTTCTAGGAAGTTAAAGTGGATTTTGAAGTGAATACATTGAATACAGACTGAAATTACTGGGCTATTTATCAGGTTTATACATAACATAATGCAGTTTAAGACCCTCTTAGTTCATGTTTGTTTGAAAAATTCATTCAAAGGTTCTGTTCTCTAAAATGAGGTAAGTTAAGGTTAAAATAGCAATGAAAGATACTTTTACAGCTTTCATTAGTCTAGTTAATGTTAATTACTAATTTTAAACATATTATATATTTGCGTGGTGGGTGGGGGTTTTATGAATAAACATGAGACCATTCACGATCAATAGCATCTGCATCTGAAGCTTCAATTGTGTGTATTGTACAAATGCTGAAATTTTGAGTGCAGGTTTGGTTATTGCATTGACTCACAGTAGTAAGAGGTGCCTAAAGAAGCTAGTTTCATCTTTACACAGCAGTATTCATCTCTCTCTCTGGGTGGGAGGCAGTCATGGGGTCTGATGGAAGGTGATTTGAGTCAGACGGCATTTGTCACTTATGTTTAGCACTCGGCTGACTGGCTGTTTTCAGGCCCAGCCGGGTGGAACGGGGTTGCGACTCGGTCCCTCTGTATTTAACCTCAGAGGATCTGGAACAGGCACCCCACTGGCACCGACCGCTCAGCAACACGCTACGCAATTCCACACCCTTCAACATACACATGGCAAGAGTCAAGATCAATCATCGTTTTGTTCCTTAAATATTCATATCAGAGGTTTAATACCAGCAAATTGAACCACTTAAATTTTTTGAGCATTATTTATAATGCTCTTAAAGTCAGGCAATTCACTTATTTAATTTTTACTTT
>JAUMHR010000081.1:6474553-6486215 GCA_032361145.1 Enteromius fasciolatus
GAAAGTCAACCATCACTGCAGCCCTCCACCAGTCGGGGCTTTATGGCAGAGTGTCCCGACGGAAGCCTCTCCTCAGTGCAAGACACATGAAAGTCCACATGGAGTTTGCTTTTTCTGTCTATTTAGGTTGCTGTGTGTACATTGAGGAAAGAAAATGAACTTATATGATTTAAGCAAATGGCTGCAATATAACAGAGTGAAAAATTTAAGGGGGTCTGAATACTTTCCGTACCCACTGTATATATATGCAAACTCACTTTTTTGACTTTCTAACGGTCATATGTTAAACATTTAAGTAAGAACAGAATAGAAAATTATTATTTTTAATACTTAAATGTTTCACACGACAGTTAAAAAGTCAAATCATCTTAAATTTGACAACTTATCAGTGATTTTGTTTTTACAAATGCTTTTTATTGAGATGCTTATATTTGGAAAATGTATAGGCATTAAGAAATGGACTAAATATAACTTAGATACCAAAAAATGCTGTCTCCGTTGGAAGTTTATGATTTAGAAAAAAAAGTGACAGAAAAGTGCTTTTATATATAAATGAATGTAAAATATTAAAAATTGGGAAATGAAGTCTCCTTGGCTAATATAATGGTAACTAAAAGGGACAGTTGTCCTTGCTTAGTTACAGGACAGCACTGATGTGTGGAAAGGCAGTAGTTCTGTCACAAAAGTTTGAAAGTAGCATCAGATTTATGAGTGAGTCTATACAAAGTTGACAAAGCATTAATAAGACAAATAGATGATCAGTAAACCACCATTCTACAAATAAACTGCATCGCTTTTAATTTCCTTTATGGCCCATTGTATTAGCGAGTCATGCTAATCTTCCCAGAACAAGCCGAAGAGCATGTTGAGAGGGTCTTCTCTCGCTCTCTCTCTCAGCTCTCAGGTTTTCTATAAATAACTCCTTTAGTTCTGCTGTCTCACAGATGAAAGCATCTCAGCTTTTCCCAAGCTCAACTCTGGGGAAATAAGGGGAGTGGGGTAGTTACTAGGCAGACTAGTTAAAGGAGCCCTGTCACTCAGATGCTTACTTAATTCCCTCTTACTGTGTGGAATGTTTTATCATGATTTCGTCTGTCTCTCTCAGGATGGAATGAGCTCCTCATTGCGTCATTTTCACACCGTTCAATAGCAGTGAAAGATGGGATACTGTTGGCCACAGGATTGCACGTGCACCGGAACAGCGCCCACAGCGCCGGAGTAGGAGCCATATTTGACAGGTTGGAATGATACTTTTAATGTTTTTTAATGTTTAAAAAAAGGTTAGGAATTTAAAAAAAATATATATATATATATTTTGTAATTTGTATGCATATTTTAAATAATTTTTTTTTAAATGTATTCAATTTTATTTATTATAATTTTCTTGTAATATATGAGGTTTTGGCTATATGGAATGTATTCAAATGTGATGACACAAAGACTAGAAATTTTCATGACAAGGGCAGAAGAGGAACCTTGACATTTCTGCTAGTGGAATTCTGAGACAGAAGGGCAGGGAGGAGCGAGCTCTATCGATTTACATCGATATTCATTAAATATGCAGCTGCGCTGGCAACAGAGGTCATGCAGAAATGGTTGAGTGCTCAGACAGAAAATGTTAAAGGAAATCCATTTGTGTGTCATTTATGATGAAATCCAAAAATATGGAGGGATACACCCAGTGTCGCCAAGGGCTGTGTATCTGCCCACAAATCCTGAACACTGCTGTGCAACAAAGCTATCAGCTACATTTGTTTTCTAGATCTCAACCTAAAACTGGTTTGAAGAGGGCCGTAGTGGTTACAAAGTACATATTTAGTTGTGAAATGCACACCAACACAGCAGCAGCACCACGTGTTGACAGTGAAATGAAATTGTTCAGCGCCCTGAAAGCTAAAGAAAGTTTGAATAGAAATAAATTATATAGCAATGATAAAAATTAAACATTAAATAATTTATATTGTGTGCAATTAATATATATATATATATATATATATATAGGATATTGTTACTGAAGACAAGACAGAAATACTGATTAAGAAAGTCATGACTGTAACCTAAAACTGTATTAACAGTAATTGGACATTAACATCCGCTTGTAGCCGTGTCTCTGTGACTCTGTTAGGTCTTCAGCGCCGTGGTTCAAGACTGCGCTCTCAGCGCCCGAAGGCTGCTTTAGCGATTAGAATACACCCGACTCCTCTGGAAGAAAGGATCTCTGTGTTAATGCTGTTCGCATTAAGATGCGTAGCCCTGATAATGTTTCTTTATCAGGTCCCCTGCAAGTGACAGCCGAGGCACAAATGAAGTGGATGGTCGTTTTAAACACTGGGCTGAAGTTCCCCACCCCTCCACTTATTGTTCCAGGAGGCCAATTCAATTAGAGTGTGTTAAGAGTGGGAACGAGGATGCCTCGCACCAGTGTGTGTGCCGTCACCCGGTCACACAGAGGCCAAGACTCTCAGAGGAGACGTCACCCTCTGGATCAGAGGAAGTGATGCCAATCTAGATGTTTTACTGAGACGGGATTGGTATTTGACAGTCATCAACTCCATAATATCTGCCCACCTCTCTCTGAACGTGTTTCAGTGTCCTTCATTAATTAATCTATTGGGGCATGTGTAAGTGTAGCAAGTGTCGTTTTTTCATTAGCTTTTTATTTTTACATGAACACTCTCAAGGTTTTTACACTGACGTGTTCGACAAGAGGTAAAGCTCTAATTAAAATGAATGAATAGGATGAATTTAGAGTGAAAAGGGACCACATGTTCTCTCATACTGATCATGACATCATAAAACAGGTTTATACTTGCCGTTACTCAACCTGTTTTCAATCTCAATCTGTATTATTATAGGGTGCTGACTGAGTTGGTGTCAAAGATGAGAGACATGCAGATGGATAAAACAGAGCTAGGGTGCCTTCGAGCCATCGTCCTCTTCAATCCAGGTACTACTCTGTATTAACCTTGTGATGCTATAAATCAAAAATGTGTGTGTGTATGTATGTAGAGGTATAGTTTTAGCTCTTGAAATTAATATTATAGGCAAATTTAAATTTCCTGTGATGTTTCCCTGATCCCACGTCCAATAATTTCCTCTCAGATTTTCTAAACACTGGCTTTGTACCCCAGAGAGTATATTTATTAATGAGGAAGGCAGACCTCTCTTCTGTTCCCATCACTTCATATAGAGGGGGATAAAAGACAGCTTTCATTTGTCCATTTACAGACTCTCAGAAGCCTCTTCCAGAGTTTGAAGATATTGGTTGGTGTTTTAGCAGCTGCATTGTTCTTCTGGGAGGCTGTTCTGGAGCACAATAGTACAGTTTCTACTCCAAAACTTAACTTTGTTATGCATCTTCTATTTCAGACTCCAAAGGCCTGTCAAACCCAGGTGAGGTGGAGGCACTGAGAGAAAAGGTCTATGCCTCTCTGGAAGCCTACTGCAAACAGAAGTACCCTGAACAACCTGGAAGGTACACGAACCACTTACCTGCAGGAACTGAATGATATGTATATAAACAATATTTTTGAAGAAGAGCTTCATTTGTAGGTCTTGTCTGACTTCAAAGGTTGTCAGGTTGTCGGAGTCATATCAAGTACAGATAAAAGAGCTATCAGTTTAATTGTACATCAGTCATGTTTTGATCACGTATGTGTGTTTTTGCATGCAGGTTTGCTAAGCTGTTGCTGCGGCTCCCTGCCCTGCGTTCCATTGGACTGAAGTGTTTGGAGCATCTGTTCTTCTTCAAGCTCATAGGAGACACGCCCATCGACACCTTCCTCATGGAGATGCTAGAAGCGCCCCACCAAATGACATAATGACATAAAGCCCTCCTGTCGCCGGGGGGGACACAAGGGTCTGCCACCCCAATGGCCCCTTAGAAACTGAACACGTGACACCATTTGCCAGAGCAAAGGAACTTTCAGAACCAATAGAGTCATGGCGTCCATGGGTCTGTTTTATACTTTGTATAAAGATATAAATATATACACATAAGAAAAAAGATGACAATGGACTTCAAGCCCAGAGACAACAGTGGACACGGATGTATCAAACTATCCTTCACATATGAAAAAAAAAAATACAGTAGATTTAGTGGAGGTGCAGTAATTGCAGGAACGCAGGGTTGTGTACGTTGGGATATAATGGGTTAATGGGAGGGTTCCAGGGCTGTAATCGGCCTCATTCAGGATTGAATAGGGCCATCCTGGGCTGGTGTGTCTGGACACATGAAGACTTATGGGAGATGATGATGGCAATGCGGGTAATAATCCGGGTTTCTAACACAAACGATGTGTTTTCAGCTCCTTATGGGAGTCTTTGCGATTACAATCCTCCTCAAATTGCCGGTTTTTCCCTCAAGCGGGCTGTTCCTGATTGAATGTTCTTATAATTACTGTCATTTAAGAAGCGAGTTTGCTCTGAACCAAGTGAGGAATCACAATCCACTCCGAATATCATCTGCGGTGTGTGGGAGATGCAATAAGGACGTAACTTCAGGATCAGACAGGAACGGTTGCTGGGAGCAGATCCCAGCATCTAATGAGCCAACCTGAGTTTTGGATTACGATCATTCACACTTTTTCATTATGCACTCGAATTTTTCTTTTAAAAATCCAATCTGCCTGTTCTCACAAGAGCCCGTGACGCCGAACGACGTAAACTAAGGACGCTAATAGCGGACATCCTGCCACCTGTAAGCCGCCCACATGTCCCACTGTGTCTCGTCTGCATACCAATACACCTCAAGTGGTTTTCCAAATGAGCTCGACACTTGTACAGTTTATTACAACCAATTCAGTATTGGTATCCTTTATTTTTTTTGGAGGATTTTTCAAAATGTGTGCCGTTACCTCTCTTTCAGTCACTTTTACTATGGTATAGTCTTTTGTGTCCCCCATCCACTCCTGCGTTCGCACGAGCCGCCTCATGCATTCAGGTCTTGCAAATGTGTGTTATCATTAGGACGTTTCTAAGCACTTAACCTCATGCTTCAAGTCCCATTGTTGTGTTTTTGGGGCTGCCTTTTTATTATGAGGTATCATCTGTTTCCTGGGTCTGTAATTTGCCATCTTCAATCATTTCTTTATTTCTGTATTCTGCTGCTGCTGCTGCTAAACTATGCATTTAGCATTTTTCCCCCAAAGACGGTCCATAGTGAGGTTGATTTTCAAGGCGATGAAAGATGACATGCGAACAAGGTTACACCGCCAGGACCAAGATTCGGGTCTCCAGCAGTATACAGAGAGCTATTATGAGTGGAGCAGTACTGGTAGAGATAATACTGAGGCAATGGGAGAGCTGAGACTTCCACCTATTGGTGGAGATGCAGCACTGCGACATTACTTGAATTTTGTACAAGTATTTAATTGGATAATAATGGCACTTTTACATGATATGATCGATGTTTGTTTTTGTTTGAGTGCAGTCTCACGGGGGTCTTCAGCAATAGCTTGATTTCGATGACTTTTATCCAGAGCGAAGCCCAACCAACTTCAGCTGACGCTGTTTATTAGGATGCGTCTCCATTTCTGAAAACCAGCTTTTCGTCCTCTAACGCTCATTTCCAAATAAATTTGAATGGCTTCACTAGATTTTGTAATGAATGAATATTTTGGATCACCGGTGACTCGAAGCCATATTCAGGTTTGAAATCAAAAACGTTCTCCTGTTGGAAATGGAGCAATGCAGAAATGATAACCTAGGTAGAATTGATACATACCCAAATGCTTTTAACATAAAGCTATATTTTGTCTATATGTAAATGTGTGTACATTTCTAAATATGAAAGTATATAAATCCATTCTTTAAATGTTTCCGAACCATGTTATTAAGGGAGCCAAGCGTTTTTCATAAATTGACTAAAACCAGGCCTAATTGCACTGTTGTATTCAGATACTAGAAATGTTTTTAACTGCTGAAGCTTTTGTGTTCAGCCTTGAATTACACACACACACACACACACAAAGTAAAATTATAGACTAATACCAGCAGTTTAGAGCTCTAAGAAAAGGTCACCAGCTCCTTGACTTGTGAATCATTTTATGTTCACGAAACCTCAAATGTCTAGTTAGTGAAAAAAATCTAAAGAAACCAGTTGTTTAGCCACTTTCCCCCCATTTTAAACTAGAGACGATAAACTTTGACCCTGACACAGTCACCGCTTCAGTCTGCACAGAGACAGGACCTTTTAAAAAACGATAGGAAAAAAAAATCTATTTTTGTACAAATGTAATTTTATCCCTTGCTTATATATCCTCCCTTCCTTCCTTTTTCTGTGGGCTGTTGTATACATTGTGTAAGTGTTGATTTGAAGTGGAAAACATTCAAATCGGAGCATTTGAAAATGGATTGTGTGAGGGGATGACGTCAGTTCCGACACCTTCACCCTTTTCACCTCCACTTTGCCTTTTGGTTTCCTTCTTTCGCCATCTCCGAGAGAAGGACTGTCCTCTCATCATATTTTGTCATATTTTTACGGAAATGAAAAAGTCATCTGTTCTACTTTGTGGGGTGTTCTTTGATGTTTTGTCTTTCAATCAAATTAAATGTCTAATTCAAAATATGATATGTGTCATGTCTTCACTAATCTTGCCTACACATTTTATATAAATTTATATAAAAATAATGCATGAATGTTTTATTTGTCACAGGTTTAGCAGAATTTTCCAACTTTTAAATTAATCCAACCATGTTACTTTTAAAAGTAATGCATTACAATATTGCGTCACTCCCTAAAAAAGTAACTAATTACGTTACTTGGTTACTTTTTATGGAAAGTAATGCTTATGTTACTTTTGCGCTACTTGCAGAGCTTGACTGTTTGACTATTCTTTTTATAGCAAATGTAAAAGCCCTTTCACACAAGTGTAATGAATAAACATCAGGCTGAAGAAAAAGTAAATTCACATCTGTAAAGAAGAATACAGGAGAAGAAAGTTCAATAGTCTTCAGCAATAAAAAAAAAAAAAAAAAACAGTTAAAAATAGTTAGTTTTTAATGTCATTTTTCTTGTATGGTTGAACTGCATCATCAAAGGTCAGCAGCAAAAACATTAATTAATACAATGGGATTAGATACATTTGTGTAATTTAAGTTTGCATTATATTCTAAGTTTATTTTAATTCATTTTGATGAACACTAAATGTGTTTTTTGAGCGTGAGATAAATTAATGCACATTTACATTTACAATAAACAATCCCCCAACATTTCTCCCAACATGTCAGGAGTCAGGAGTTTGAAAAAACTAACTTGGTTATATTACTCTAAAATTTAAAAGGAACGTGTTACTTGGAAAACATAATATTATTACATAACTTGCGTCACTTGTAAGATCTCCGTTCATCTTCGGAACCTATATGCACATATATGATAATATATAAGCGCTTATTATGAAACCTATATGCAGTATATATGCACATATATGATAATATATATGCGCATATATGAAACCTATATGCACATTTTGTATTTAATTTTGAGGTTTAAATACTGCATTTTAGTGACATGCTGGATTAGCTTGTCTGCTGGTATCATAATGTGCATGCTTTTGATGCACCTAAAATATTTACTACAACTACATCACTAGACAGCATCGCCTATGGTTAATATAATAATTTAATAAATTTACTAATTTAATATAATAATGTATTAATTCAAAATAAAATGTTAATAAATCCTAATACTATGGACGGTCAAGCATGTTTGTTTACGCATTGAACTCACCTTTCTTTCTTTTCTTTTTTATTTTTTTTGATGGATTAACATTATTTAACATAATAAATTCACAGATCCATCAGATAGGCTACTGTCTGTTAATGTTTATTTAAGATGTTACAGACTTGTCATAGCCATTCAGACTGCTCAAGAAAAGGCACAAGAGAACTATTCTGTGTGTGATGTGGGGTTGACGATTAGCTACCCCTTAACTAGGGTTGCCAACTCCCTAAAAAATAAATAAGGGATACATCGCTGGCAGGGTCGGCCAACCCGATTGCCTTCAACGTTCTCGGCGCAGTGAATTTTTTAGCCCCTTTATGTGTGTGTGAAACTATTTGACTTGAACCTGATTTAAGTAGATGCATGTAGGGGTGGGCGATATGGAAAAAATATCATCTCACAATTTTTTCTGGGGAAATCACGATTCTTTTATTTTAAGTTGGTTTTTAAGATTTTTTTTCAAATTACAGGGCTAGGGGTGGGCAATATATAAAAAATATATTACAATTTTTTTCATGATCATGATTCTTTGTCATTGATTTTACTATTTTGCAAGTTGTCTGAGCAGTTCAGTCACATTTATTTGTCTTTTGTATAAAAACAAAGCCTTTCAAGTTATCAAAGTATAAAATAAGGAAGGGCAGATATTTAGGTCAAAATGAGCAAAGATAAAAATCGTTGTCACCTTATCTTTGTTATTTGAATAGATACACATTACAAATAAACATAATATGAATAAAACAAAAAGTGCTTTTATTTTTCAGGAAGAGTAGGTGTATTCAGCAGTATTAAAATGTCCATCATTTACTCAGCTTGTTTTTATCTGAATAAGTTTCTTTTTTCTGTTAAACATTGTATTACATTCAATGAGGACCAGCTACTGTTTGGTTATTCAAATTATTATTTTGTGTTTAGCACAAGAAAGAAATTAACACAGGTTTGAGACAACATGTGAGTAAATAATGACACAATTATAATTTTTGAGTGAACTATCCCTTTAAATGACAGTATTACCACAATCACATGTGATAAATATCTTAGTTCAGTAATTAGGCGCTATTTGACAGGCTTTTTGTGCACGAGCGCACATCAGGTTTGCGCACTTAAAGCACGCCCGGACAGCACACATATGAAATGTTTAATTGACAAGACTTTAAAGCGAATCATGTATATTTGTGATTACGAATAAGTGTAGTGTCCGATGAGAGTAATTCTACCACTGAGTTAACACTGATGTGAATGTTTTTGTGGTAGATGTATACTGGGATTTGTCCAGCATGGGGCGGTGGTGCATGGTATGGGGTTGGACACTATTAAAATGTGTGAAGAAGAAGTGCCAAAGAGCACAATGGCCATGCCTAAATGTGTTTGTCTTGATGCTGAGATGGGCCCTCAATAAAGTGGCCATCAGGAATTTCTGGCTTTGCTGTGTTTCTTTTGTTGTGTATCTCAAGATACTACATATGGCGACGAGGATAAACAAAGAGATGAAGTTAAATAAAGACACATAAAGAGGATGCTGCTAATTCAAAGAAGCAAGTAAGAAACAGGATGCTAAAGTGGCTAAACTGATGGAAACAAGTCGCTACCACATGAAATGATTGATTGAAGAAACAATGGTTGCATCCGTAACACCATTTGATAGTAAGTCACAATCATGGGAAGAGTATTGTGAAATATTGAATCATTTCTTTGTGGCAAATGATGTTGAAACCACACAGAAGAAGCGAGCCATATTGTTGAGTTGTGTTGGAGCGCAGACATACACACTGATGAGGAATATGCTGAGTCCAGAAAAACCAGGTGCAAAGAGTTTTGAAGAATTGGTGAGTTTATTGAAGAACCCACTTTAATCCAAAGCCAAGTAAAATATTTCAGAGGTGGAAGTTTAATTCAAGAAACGGACATTCTGATGAAAGCATAGTAGAGTATGTGGCCGAATTAAGGAAACTTGCACAAGATTGTAATTTTGGAGACACACACACAGTTATGCTGAGAGACAGATTAGTGTGTGGGGTTAATGATGACCGCATACAACGAAGATTACTGGCTGAGGATGGATTAACATGTGAAAATGCACTGAAGAAAGCTCAGGCTATTGAAACTGCTAACAAGGATATGGCAGATCTGCACAGAGAAAGAGGGAATCGTGTGAGTACTACTGTTTTTAAAGTGGACACTGAAGAAAGAAGTCATTTAAAAGGGGCAGGGATGTGTTATCGATGTGGTGGAAGTAACCATATGCCAAAAGATTGTAGATTTGCCCCAGAAAAATTATGTGTGGTAAAATTGGACATGTGAAAAGAGTATGCAGAATGAGACCACAAGAAACTGCTGGTAACAAAGGCAAGAAAACTTTGAAATTACCATGTATAGCAGGGGTAGGCAATTTCGGTCCTGGACGGCCGGTGTCCTGCAGAGTTTAGATCCAACCCTAATCAAATACACCTGAAGAAGCTAATCGATGTCTTCAAGATCACTAGAAAGTTACAGGCAGGTGTGTGTTGGATTAGTGCTGGAGCTAAACTCTGCAGGACACCGGCCCTCCAGGACCGAAATTGCCTACCCCTGATGTATAGTATACAAACAGCCCAGGCTCCTGTGCCTCCCTTTACTCAAGTTCTGGAAGAAAAACTGCCTAAATTGAAACCAAGCTCTCATAATTTGAAGACATATACAGGCCAATCGGTGAAAGTTCTGGGAACAAGCAAGGTTCAAGTCAAGCACAACGGATTAATGAAAGATCTTTCAGTGGTAGTGGTGGCAGGAGCTGGTCCTAACTTGTTGGGAAGATCATGGCTTGCGGAGCTGGAACTTGGCTGGGAAAAGGTGAATAAAATCCAAACAAGCTCAGAGATGTTGCAAGAAATTTTAAAGAAACGTGAAGTTGTTTTTAAAGAAGAACTGGGAACATTAAAAGGAGCTACAGCCAAGATTCACATGGCTAGTGGGGCAAAGCCACGTTTTTTAAACCATGTTCATTGCCTTTTGCCATGAGAGAGAAAGTAGAAGCTGAACGTGATCGACTGATTGTAGAACGTGTAATTTAAGCCTGTGAAGTTTTCAGAATGGGCAGCTCCAGTCGTGCCTGTGTTGAAGCCCGATGGATCGGTGAGACTCTGTGGAGATTATAGAGTGATTGTTAATAGGGAATCGTCATCGGAGCAGTATCCCATTCCCAGAAGGGAGGACATGTTTGCAGTGTAATCTGGAGGTGAGAAATATACCAAGTTAGATATGAGTCATGCATATCAACCGATTTTGTTGGATGAGACATCTAAACAGTATGTTACTGTAAATACTCACAAAGGGTTGTTTGCGTACACACGTTTACCGTTTGGAGTGAGTTCAAGTCCAGCAATTTTCCAGATAACTATGGAAGGACTCTTGAAAGATATTCACAGTGTATTAAATCCTGTTAACAGGAAGAAATGATCAAGAACATCTGGTTTGAGGACACTGGATCAAGTGTTGCAGAGGCTGGAGGAATCTGGATTGAGGCTGAAAAGGGAAAAGTGTAAGTTCATGGAAAAGGAGGTTGTTTTTCTGGGACGTTGGATGCCACCGGGATTCATCCTGTTCCAGAGAAAGTTCAAGCTATACAGGAAGCACCAACATCAGTAACGGAGCTGAAAGCTTATTTGGGTTTGTTGAACTTTTTATAACCGATTTCTTCCAAACCTTTCTACACTGCTTGCTCCTTTGCATAGGCTTTTAAGGACAGATAGTTGTTGGTGTTGGGGAGTAGAACAAGAAAAAGCCTTTCAAAAATCTAAAGAGTTGTTGCAATCTAACCGTGACAGTGTTGATCCACTATGATGAAAAGAAGGACCTTGTTCTTTCCTGTGATGCTTCTGCGTACGGGGCCGTATTAGCACATCGTATGAAAGATGGAACGGAAAGACCTATTGGATTTGTATCCAGAACCCTAACAGCCGC
>JAUMHR010000081.1:6522279-6546014 GCA_032361145.1 Enteromius fasciolatus
GTGTAACGATACACGTATTCGCAACTACTACACTATTACATTTTATTTTTTAGAAGGAGCATTTGGTTTTGGTTATAAAAGAGGTTTTGTTTTATTTGCTGCTAAGAAGAAACTCCAGAAGATATGTGGAGTATAGCTCCATTGTTGTTCAAGTGAAAGAAAAAAAAAAACAAGATCATACTTTTATGTTAGTTTTAATAAATAATTTTTTTTTTTTTTTGGGCTGTATCAAAAACATACCGTGTCGTATCGAACCGAACCGTGATTTTTGTGAACGTTACACCCATAATATATACAGTTTGTATCCCTCATTACAAAGGTTTGCACAGAAAGCTAAAACTTGTTTCTTCTATGCTATTATCATAATCCATGGGATGTTGACAGGAAGTTGGTTTTGTGGAAAGACAAAATTATAGTTTGTTCTGTTAATTTCTTTCTGCTTTCAGTCCATCAGAGATCCAAGATAATTGGTTGATTAACAGGCTAACTCTTGATCACTGCTGTTATGTTGTCCCACTGATTGTTTTTTTTTTTTTTTTTTTTAAGTTTTGGTTCTTGGTTGTAGATGACAGAGAGATGGAGCGAGCTAAGATACCAGAGTAGAAAATAACAAGTACAAGAAGATTGGAAGGACTTACACAGCTTCAGTTTTGGACATGTTATGACTCCCTACCCTTTCATCAAAGTGAGTGGTCTTGGCCAAGGATGTCTGTGTGCATTGATGGCAGTGTATTGAGTAGTGAGGGTCTGACGGTTTGTCTCTGAACTCTCAATTACCTCAGCATGAGAATGAATGGACTGCCTCTTTTTACAGTGTGTGAGCAACATCAAAGCCCATTGGAAAGTGGCGGGTGGCCATTGTGCCGCGTGAGAGGCTTGTTGTCCGGCAGAATGCTGGTGCAGCCAGAGGCACTGCACAGTTTCTTTTCGATGCTGGATGAGTCTTTTCTATTTTTGTGAATGTTAACCCTTCACAGTGCCCTCGAGACCAGTCACCGCTTTGTGATACCGTGCCTAGTCAAGCATACAGACGCCAACACCCTGTCCAGATGGTCAGGCCAGACTGTTTGCTTTTAAATTATTTGAATCTTGCAGAGTCATGGCTGAATCCTGTAATTAAATAATTATTTTTGGAAGGTTCCAATTTTGTCAGATTGAAATGAGACCATTACCCTAAAAAAAGCCTCTTTATTGCAAATCAGTTCATTCAACTCCTGTCTTGGCAATGCCTCTGGACAGCTGATGTCCTTGCAAGCACATGCAGCCCTGCTCTGATTGAACAGGCAAATTTTTTCTGCCAAGTGTTCATTTAAATTTCGGATGTTAGGTTGAGTAAAAATATGTTGATCTTTTAATTCATTTTTAGTGAATCAAGGACATACAGTACAATTGGTGTAGTCCGATTCACAAACAAATGACTCCTGAGAATCAAATTAAATTGAGTATTGATTCCCAGCTCTTGTAAAATCAGCAGTATAATGATTATATATGATAAATGATTGTATATGATATTTCTTTACCTCAAATCGGCTTTGTTTAGCTGTTGTGTAAGCAAATAAATGTGTGGCGTGTTGACATATGAGAACATCCTTCATCTTGAGCTAGCCTTAACACCAGTTTTTTTGCATCACATTATGCAAAAGAAGCATATAGGGAAGCTTAGGGAAATTTGGTACCTCTGAAATACCATTTGTGTACATGTTGTTTTCTGAAATAAAACTCCTGGTATGGTTTATTGTTCTGCTTTAAGCCTCCAGCCATGCAATCTTGTATTTCTGCAGTGATGTGGAATAATATGTATTTACTTTCTTACAGACCTCACTTGGTTTATCTGCTTTCTTTTTAAACTTTCTTTTTCTTTCCAATGTCTTGAGTATTTTTTTTGTCCTTGCCCTAATTAAGTTAGTACCCCTCAGCCAAACTTGTTCTGGTTGGTGAGCACATCCCTGTTCAGATCAGCTTTCTTGTGTGGGTGGATTGGAATTAGCTATGTGGTGTGGGATTTAATAACCCATTTCTGGATTGCATTATTAGTATGCAGTCTAGTCCAAATTCTGCTGCAGAGGCATTATTTCCTGTTTTCACACTGCATGCTATGCTCTGTCCCACATATGTATGTATTCACACCATCTTGTTCTCGTCTGCCCAAGGGATGCATTCTTCTTTCTCAGATTTCCCCACTTCTTTGACCTTCATAGGCAGACGAGGCCTCGACTGTGAGTGATGTTATGCAAGCTCTGTGGCGGCCTTTGCTCAGACTTTGTCCCTGTTTGACTCGCTAGGACCGCGGGATGAGAAAAAGTTTGTTTGAGAAACATCCAAAAAATCCTCCAGAAAGAAGATCAAAATTATCTCAGCATTTTTTTTTATATATATACTGTATATTGGAGAGGAAAACTAACATTTATAAAAAGTAGGCTGAAGTCAGCCATCAGGAATGCAGATGACAAACTCCTTTCACCAAATGAACCACACTGGGATCGTGGGGTTCCTTAAGTCACCGCTAAAGACCATCAGAGATGGAGAGCTTTTCAAAGAGGGCCTTAAAGTGAAGCTTTATTCAAAGCTTACTGGTGTTTTTACCAAAGCACAATAATAACAGCCTCACTTCTCAAAAATTAACCAGCTCTTTGATCTGAGAGCCATCTTGTTTTTGTTTTGGCTGTTGCCAGCGAGACACTGGGGAAGCAAAGTAAAAAGATTTCTGTAGCCAGAAGCAACAGAAAGCTTTCAGGTACAGTAAACTTTTACTGTCTGGTTTAAAATGGACAGCCGTCCCCGTCATAATACTCCCTTTTTTTCTCATTCTAGCAGATCCCTTTTGAAGGTGAAATGAATAATAAGTCTGTTCATAATGGATTTATTAAAACTTGTTTTGAGTCCCGTCATTCAGTGGCGTCTCCTGCCAGCAAGTCAGTATAATTTATGTTTCCTCATGCGGCACTGGTGGAAATTGTGTATTGTTTGACCCAGTCACCAGCCCTTATGTGTTTGCTCAGCCGTCTGCTCACAAACGTGTATCTTACTGTCATTAATGCTGGCATCAGAACGATTCATTATGCAGTTTGATTGCAGCTGCCAGACTTTAGCCACTATAATGCTACATAATCTGCAGTCTCCTCCCAGGAATCAGCCTGGGTAGCAGACCCCGCGCACCTGCTGAAGGTCAACTCTGGATGGGGTCTGGAAAGTGTGGATGTGATCACCTGGCTGAGCTCCTCACCTGTGGCGATACAAACAGCTCTGGTGGCTGCTCGCTGCTGTCACTCTACATTAATGCCACCCGAGGATTCTTTTCTATCTTTATAGAAATTGACATTTCCAAACCATACATTTTTACACGCATGTAATTCTTGTAGAACAGCTTTACACTAACTTGTGCACACGATCACTCGAAACCCTCAGTTGCACACCACAACGTTGAGGACACTTGTTTATACCCCAAAACCTGTACACTTGAATTTCCTCCTCCAGTCCTGGCTCTTTTAGACTTTAGTAGCTTGTAAATAACATATTTTGTAACCCTCAGTTGTCTGCGGAGCCCTCCGATGAAGTGAGAAGTAGTGGCACAAAAGGCTCGATACCCAATAGTTCGAGTCATAGTCATTTGTGGAATGGAGGGAATGTGCTAAAATGAGGGAGACTTTGTATTTAATGCATTTATAAGATGGAAAGCCAGTGTAATGATTAAAGAATTGGTGTGATGGGTTACTATTTACACACTTTTGTCAGCATCCTAGCAGCACTATTTTGTACATGCTGGAGTTTCTGGATGCTCTTGCTAGGGATTCCAACGAGAAGAGTTACAGTAGTCCAGTCTGGAGGAGACAAAGGAGTGGATAAGTTTCTATAATTAAGTTAATATAGTAGATTTGTTTCAAGAGAGAGCAGATATAAAAGTAATACTAATAATACGTATATGTGTGTGTAGATTAATAATATTAAAAATGCAATAATGTTATAATATATTATTATTTTCACTAGTAGCTATTTATCCTGTGCAGTTCTTTAAAGGAGCGTCCCATTATGGCAAAGGCTTTTCCAGCACCTTAGCATCAGGGGCCTAATCTCTGTCTCTTTCTACACTACATGCATTTGTGAAACGGTGCCTTGCAGACATGCATTTCCTCCCTTTATCTTTACTCAGCTCACTGGAAGTGAATTAACGGTTAATCTCTCCAAATGTGAGTTATTGCAGACATAATATTATTTGAATTGAAATGGAAATTCAGTCACAGTCTGGATGTTTCTCTTTGTGTATTTGGGGGCGTAAAAAAATTGTTTCTTATCTCTTATACGCCCCCCACTTGCTTGGCGCAGAGCACAGGCACAAAGCTCTTGAAACCCACTAGAGCTCTCCCACCTTCAGATAGAGTCTGTTGACACAAATATATGCAAAGTCAACCGAATACTGAGCGGGTGTTTTCTAGTAACGATGCTGCTCTTGACGTGTATTTTGGCATGTTTGAAATTTAGTTTTACTGTAAGGTAACTCTACTCGTTATGCAGTATTCTCATTATGTTTGTGTAGACCTACATGTAGACGATCGCTTTGTTTACCCTTTTTGCTGAATTTGTGGGTCATCACTTCAAAATTCTGTCTGTAAGCTACGATGGTGTTTGTGGTTTTGCCAGATCAGTGGGACACATCTGAAAAACCCTCCACTCAGAGACGGGCACGGCCAGCTCTCAGCTAATAGACATCACAAATGATATGTTTACGGCCCTCCAATCATCGTACACATGATTTGCCCAATTGGCCCTAATCTGCTGTGAATGGAGCCTTTCCTCTTGGGAGCTGAAGCGGGCAGACCGTGGTGCCTGGTTGTAAATTGCAATGCTAATAGAGGGACTCTAAGCGGCCTGTGTCCCTGATAGAGGCCCGTTTAATGGAGATATTTGGGGGATGAGCATTTATCAGACTTTGACAGACAGACGGCTCTCATCCAGATGAAAGAGGGGTGAGGACCCACCCCCACCAGCTCAGAGGAAGTGAGGCGTGTCTACAGGATCTGTTCAGAGAAGGTCTAAACAATCACATGCTATAGAATTGGCCACAGAAGGATGAGTATAGCAACATTTCCTCAAGATAACTGAATTAATTTGCATGTTCTGCCACCCATGGCAACTCCACCTTTACATCTGTTAGCGTACATCTCTCACTTCTCCTTTATGTCAGCGATTCACTGTAGGATGTCAGTTTGTGCATTAGAAAGCGAAGCTCAAGTAAAGGGAGGATTTGTTGACGCGTCCTCTTTATACTTAAAACAAATGTCTATTTTGTCCTCCTTGTTCGTCCTTTGACCCAGCTCAACCCGTAAGAGCGTGTTTGCCTCCTCTCGTCCGTCTTTCATTTTACAGCCGTCCCTCGAGGCTCCATATTCACATCCGTCTTTCCTCTCCCCCTCTTTCTCTCTTCCAGGAACTGCTGATTTAATGAAGGCCCCTGTGGTCAACATTACAGTCATTGGTAACAGGAGCCCCTGGGTCCATTCGGAGCCTGTTTGTGTGTTCTCATATAAAAACGCATAACTATGATCCATGTTCTCTTTGCATTTGTGTTCATGTTGTGAACAAGTCTTCTGATTTATTTCAGTCTGTTGCCTTTTTGACCACAAGTTTATTACAAAACTCCTCAACATGATTCCTTAAGTCTCCGTCTGAGCTTCCTCTCACCGGACAAATACTAAGAAACAGAAGATGCAGGAGCATTTTTATAGGCCTGAGTCGAGCAGCCTGTGGAGCACCTCATTAAAAAAGAAAACAGTTCTTTTTCTGTCGGATTAATCGATCTGATACTATTCTTTGCCTCTGTGGGAGAAAAAGAAACAAAGCACATCGTAATTCCTCATAACTGTTGATTTTGTTGCTTTTTGTATCATTTCAGGAAATCCAACAATTGATTCGTAACCAGTGACTTTCTTCAAAGACTCCAAGGTTTTTCTCAGCGGAGCAAATGTGATCTCTACAGGTCTGGGTTGTCATGGCACCAGTGGCCAATTTTAGTCACTGAACATTACCCACAGAAACATTTCTTCTCTATTGTTTTATTTTAATAATGTCCTGCTTTGATTTTCTCTGGCTGGTTCAATCCTGCTGTTTGGATAATGTTTAATTATTGGAGCAATGCGACAAGCTAATGAGGTTCTCAGTGTTCAGAGAGGCAGGGCAGAGCAGATGCATTTACCTTTGTGCCCATTTGACTCAGCGTATTAATTACCACCACACTGGTGCATCAGACTCTTCTTGTTATTGCTGCTGGTTGCAAAGCGTGTGAAGGGGCTTTGCTACTGGATCTCATTAGCATTAGCTTTCTGACATAGAACTATCATCAAAGCTCCTGTTATGTAAACAGCCGTTGTTTTGACAAATTGCTTTTGTATCACATAGATGTTCTTTATAGAACCCTGTATGCTCTGTATATGGCAGATAAATGTAATGTTTGTGTGTGTGTTTTTCAGTATTGATCCAATAATTCAAATTAGGCTAAATTATCATGAAATCGATGTTTATACAGAATGAAAAGAACCTTTTAAAGATCTCATCTTTTATCCATAACGAATAGGCATTCTGTTTCTTCGAGTGTTATTTGAAGCACACAGAGATCTTGCTTGTTTTGTAATTCTTTTGATTCTGCTTAAACATAAATAATTTCTGCATTAGCTTAAACTTCTTTTAATTTCTCAGTAAAATTGTTCATCATTTTTTGAGCCTGACAGTCAGTTGCCATCACCTATGTACCACTGCTAATTTTTGATTTGTCTGCATGTTACCCCTGTCCACTCATTAAATCTAAAATGTCATGTTCTACAGTCTATATGAGCAAAGATATGCTGACACCTGACACCCAGCATGCACATCATTGGCGTCATTTTTGGCCCATTCCTGTGGAAAACAACATTTTCTGTGTAAAAAAACCAGCAGTGCTTGGTCCTCATCAGGTAGGCTTCAAGTTCTCCCCTCTCACCACCTTATTTTTACTTCCCTGAATGCCCCAGGGATGCCATCTTAACCCTCTGTCAATCCCGTTTTAAAACATCCCAGCTTTGCCTGCTCTTCTCATTGGCCAGTCTGATTGACAACACCCTTTAGAAGATTTAAAGCCAGTGCCCATTATTTTGCCCCTTCCTTTTTACACAGCCGGTGTTATTGCCTTAGAGGCACCCACCAGTGTCTAGTGTTCTTTGCAGACAGACCGGGTGACGAGGCAGTCTTGTCAGCCAGAAATCATGGCTAATGCCCACAGGCAGAGAACTATGACTGCTGCCATTGGTCCCCCGTGCTCCCGCCACAGCTTTCAGACAGGAAGTGTCTTTCCAGCCAAAATTGCTGCAGGTCAGCACTCTAGCCAGATGTGTACAGCTGTGAATGTTGTCACCAATCTGGCATACTATCCATCCCATACAATACAATCTAGCATGTATACAAAGTCATGTCTGTAAAAGTGACAATCCAATCATAACAGCTTGTCTCAAGAACATGTTTTCATGCTTCCTGCACATGCTAACAACATGTCACATGGTCATGTTTTTCACATTTTTAAGAAGTGAGTGTGTGTTGTGGCAGTAGCGCAGTGTGGCGTATATGCGCCCATGTCGGGTCAGATCACGTCAAGAATATTGAATCTTGTGTTTCTCTATTCCTAGCCTCTCACAGGCAGGATTCTAGCATAACCTTGTATGTGTAACTGCACAGTGCGTATTAAATCCATAATTTAAATGCTGATTAGATTAGACACCCAGAATTGCACCGACTGAGGCACTGAGGTAGGCATTGACGGGGAGAAGGGAAAAATTGGTTAAAAGAATGAGAATGAAGTACTAATACCCCTCAGCGGGGTTTTCCCTCACACAGAAGGCCAGATTGTTACACCTCAAAAAAGGAAGCAATTGTTTCCACAGTGACTATTGAGCGGAAATCAATATCAGCTTCTAATTTGTTGCGTTTAGCAAAGATACGCATGAAATTGATTCTCCTGTCGTCAAGAGCTGTGGTTAAACCAGTGGGCAATTGTGTGTGACCAGGCATAGCAGTCTGCCACTTTCACAGGCTCAGCTGAGACCAATAAAACATTATGCACATCCCATTTCAGCACTGCAGTGTCGTAGGTATTGTTCAAATTACTAGATGGGTCTCAAACCCACGTCCCGGGTGTTTCCATGTTCATCCAGATGATGCTTTCAGTGTGAATCTTATAGGTCTTTGGGTCGTTGTGTGGCTCAGGTGGGTCTGTTGAGCAGCTGGTGTTTGGTGGACCGGAAGCCTCCTGGCATCTTTAGGACAGGTCTGTGGACAGGGAGCTCTCTAACTCAAACTGTTTTAAAGCTTTTACTGTCTTTCTCCTACTGAGAGAGGATCAGGTCATGGCTCTCGTATGTCACAGCAGAGTCCCAGTGCAGCAATACAAATGCATGCACAATCAGTCTGAAGCCTGAGGCTTTTTTAAATGCTTTCTCTTTTCATAGTCTGAACAAATGGTTTTATTGGCTTACATAAACTTTTAATTCAACATTGAGGTCTAAGCTGCATCAGCTAGTCTCATAGAGTCACCATAGAGTTTACTGCTGTCTTGAGTTAATGACTGATAGACACATTTCACTTTAGAGGGCAAGCCTATCTACAAAATTGTCTATATATCACTTTTATGCGTGAATCAAAAACTATCAGTGGGAAGTGGGTTTGAACAGACTACAAATTGGTTCAGAGTGTGGCAACATTGCAACCATGTCAAGCTGATATTCAGTATTTAATGTGCATGCTTATTTCTGTCTATTTTACATTTAGATTCTTCTAAAAACAATTTTACATTTAAATTTGAAGTATATAAGGCATTTATCAGTTATTGTCCATAACATGAAAATAGTTTTCTCAATTTTAATACCAACGCAGTCCTACTAGGTCAACCTCCAGTGATAAAATCACATATGGTAATATGGTAGAGTGCAAGAAAGAAAGGGGTGTTAGTTTCTACCTCCCTCTCTCTCTTAGGCGCGCACACACACACACATACATAGGTTACATACATTTTGTACATAAAAATAGGCTGTGTTTTGTGTGCCTTATGCTTGTTGTCATGCTTGGTGACAGATCTGTGCTGACTTAGTAAAAACATGTTTTATTTAGAGTCTGGTGTAGGGGGTTAATGTATTGCTTCACAAGCTTACACTTCAATGCCAAATTCACTAAGGGAGGATAAACCTCTATTAGCATGACTCTCAACCTGAAATCTGAGACATTGACATGCCCTGATACAAATATCCCTTTAATTTCTACTCAGAATGACACAGTCAATGAGACACTCCACGCTGCTACATTAATGGATCTTCTGAATGTGACAACATGCTCACATCTAATGAGAGGGAGAGAGAGATGGGGGGTGGCCATCTATAGATGTGCAGATGGTTTGGTAGGAGGGAAAATCCAAGGGGGTCTGGCACTTACTGATGGCTATCATGAGATCCAGAACCTCAAAGCTATTAAGTCTAGGGCTGCAACCATTGGCTATTTTGATTATTAATTTGTCAATTGTTTTTTTGTTAAATTCTATGATTATTCAGACAACAAAAAAAAGGAAAAAATATTTTTATTGTTTGTAGCTTGCTGTGTGTCCAGCACCATTTTCATTTTTTTTTTTTTTAATAATCTGCAGAATTTGTTTTACTATTGTCAAGTATTAAAGGTGTAATTGGATGAAAAAAATTACTACATCTTTTTTTGAACGTAAATGTGTTGACAGTGTTTGTATACATCCACCCAAATCTGATAAAAAAATCTTTTTTTTTTTTAAATCCCTGTAAATAATATCCCCTTTCTCAAATCAAGCTATTTTCAATTTTTGGCTCTGGCATCACTCAAACCCAGGCTCCTCCCACAACTATTGATTGACACTTATGTTTTACCTTAGACCCGCCCTGAGTGAGTCCACCATTGTTTCGACCCCGGAGCTTAAGTGATTGAAGTGTTTGTTGTAGGTGTAATAAAGAACATAGCTGTTGATCTATTTAAATGTGTCTATATTTGTATGAATCATTCGTGATCCAGCTTCACCAGTATAAGGTTCTTTGATCAATCTTTTCAAATCACCTTTCTTAATGTGTTTTTTAACAAAGTGCACAGATAAAGTATATAGTCTCATGAGAACGGCCCCCCATGGAAGAGAGTTCATCAGCATTCTAATTGACATGCAACAAAATGGGCTGCCTTGTGCAGAGCTAGCTTTGGCAAGGTAAAAAAGGGTGTTTTGTATTACCAAAAAAAATCAGATTTTAACCAAATTATGTTACGGACTTGTCATTAAGACCCTAAAGAATCAAATCAACTTGTGAAAAGTGGGCATCCAAAGACTCCTTTAAGCAAAGTTTTATGTTTTTATGCTGTACATATTATGTAAGAGTACACTTTGTCAACCCTCTTATCATTTCCACATAATTTCTTTTTGTTTTACTCCCTCACACACTCTCTCTCTCCTCTCTCATTTCTCATCAAAGTGAGGTTTATTGTAGATCAAGTACTTTGAAGTATAACATCAAACTCTTGATGCCCTTTATATGTAATTAGCTATGAGGTTAATTGGACAAATTGTACTTTCTTTTGTTCTGGATCAACGACTCTGCAGGAGACGAGTGCACTCGCCGGTGTCGACACTAGTGAATTGTGTGTGGGGGCGGACACCCTTCTGTGTTTGCCTGCGAGCGGAAAGCTGAAGTTGTTCTTTGTGGCATGTTTTACTACATTTTAGGGTTTATGTGGTTGTGTTTGTGCACAAAAACACACGTTTTCCTATGTTTATGTGAAAACTAGCGCAAGGCTTCATTGTAGTTTAGATTTGCAGGATCTGGCAAACGTCATGATGACCTCAACAGCTCCAGAATCAGAAAGTCTTTGGACACCTATAAGTGATTATACATTCATTAAAGTAGATGAGTTTACTGTGCCTTCTAGAACCACTGCATTACTGCATATAGAGTAGCTATTATCATCCGTAATGTGCGCCTTCTTTACTCTGTTATCGAATGCAATCGATTCCTTTCCGTTCGCTGTGTGTGTGAACCAGTGTTCTGTAGGTAGGCAGGATGAGCTCGTTCATCTTTCCCTCTCTCTTAGGTGAGAGAAAAAATAACAGAATGGGGCAGTTGTAGAGATGATGGAAGACAGCTGGAATGTGTGGAGTGAGAATAAGGTTAGCAGACGAAGAAATGAACTTTGAGGTGAGATTGAGAGGACTTGAGCCGCACCCCACGCGGCTGCTCGCACATGCTGGGGGTTTGTCCTCTGCTGCCTCCACCTGTGACGACCTTCAATTCTTCCTTCCAGCTAACAGCTAAAGCACCTGTATTTGAATGGATTAGGCCTAGTTCACCCAAAAATGAATGTGGATATTCATCTTTTTAAGCTCATAAAGTAGTTCATGCTTAATTTCTCTTTTAAAATGACATGCTTAATTATTTGCTATATTGTGAATATGTTATAACCGACACTACTGTTTTCACTGATTAGTAGTAAGAAATGTTTCTTGAACACCCAATTAGCATATTACAATCATGAAGAGTCAAGTGACACTGAAGGCTGAAGTAATGATGTTCATTGATATTTCATGTTAGCTGTCGCGTTAACATATGTTAATGTATAGGACTATAATAAATGGTAGCTTTTTAGTTTCTGTCAGAGTGTTTAAGTAGTTCTGATGAAAATTTAAAGCTCATCTCTCTGTATTCTTTTTCCTCCCACAGTCCCCCTCCCACTTACTACTTATTTTTTGCCTCTTTATCTCTCTGTCTCTCACCTTGTTCTCTAACACCTACTGTAGATGCATCGATCCGTGTGAATGTGTGAGGTGCAGTGAGTGCAGTCCTGTCAGTCTATGTTTGAGAGATGAATGTAAATCAATATCATCTGTGGTCAGGGGACACGTTAGAACCCGCTGCGTCATCTACCTTTATTAGCCATGCTGGATCGCACTCCTGCTCCGACAGTCCGTGAAACCCGCTGCTCTCCACACTGAGCAATGACCAACGATTTGTCACTGTGGCTCTGGTGGTTTGAGCTAATAGGATCGGATTAGAGACGCTGGCTTTTCTTTCGATACAGTTCTATCAATTTGATCAAAGCTTCAGCTCTTGATTTCCCATGACTAACTGGATTTCTGACAAGGCTAGGTCTGATTAAAAATAAAAAAGAAACAACTTGGATAGTGCAGCCCCCAGGTGTCTCGGCAGTGTAGCCCACCTGGAGGACCACGGTTGATGACAGGGATGCCAAATTCAGTTTTACTCGCTGCATGTTTCCGTCTGATTCACTCATGGTTTGCCAAAGCAATGTTCCACGCCAGAGGAAGTTCAGTTATTTGGAAAGATATGTGTGGACGCAGAGCGAAAATGACAAAAAGGATTTTCCCGGAAGATTCCTTTGAAAAATTCCAGCGCGTCGGCTTCCACTGTTTCAGTATTTAATCTTAAGAATAGGAGATTTAAATTTTGGAGTGATCTGATTTCAATGCAGAGATGAGACATGTGAAAGTCATTACCCAAATTTAACCACGCTCCTCGCTTCACAGCCAGTGCCTCACTCATATTTTTCTTATTAAAGCAATTAATGGGAAATGAAGGCCATTTAATGAAATCATTTCAACGGATGATTTAACTTCTGAAAAATTGGGGCTTGTGAAATCTAACATCATCCCTCACTCCTGTCTTTGTCACCAAGGCTTGAAATGTGTGCTCTTCACCTTCACTCCCATTTTAATATTGGCAAAGCTCTTTACAATGTCATTAGAAGATTAACTTGGCATCTCATCCAACATTTGCAGCAGATATCTGTCCTTCAGTCCTGGTTTAATGTCTCATGCATTTAATTCAATGGCTTTTATTTTAACACTATTTATCATTAAGTCTGTCATTCTAATATTCATATGTGGTGCTGACTGTCAGTCATTCGGCCTGTCTGACGTTCAAATTTTGTCATTCTGTTTCTGTCTGTCTTTCAAATCTTCTGTCTTCCAATGATTCTAGCTTTAAATTCAAATTCAGGTATTAATTGGCAATTAAAAGACATTCCATAATCTAAATGGCTCATAACCCTGGTTTGCACTGGGCTTTTTTTTTTCCCATGAGCACTTTCTTTCATCTTTATTGTAGCCTGCCCTGTATTGCTTCTTAACATCTTTATTAACTTCACTTTGTTGTAGTCCTCATTTGCAAGTCGTTGTAAAAAAAACAAAACACATTTTCACTTTCATTTCAGTTCATTATTTGTGTGCTTTCAGATTTCCTAGCTAGAAACCTTTTGAATTTGGCTGTCTGTGACATACACAATTCTTTTTCACGTGGAGGTCAAAACGGCATGCAATGCTTTTTTTGGAAAGTGCATTGACTGATCTGTGCCACTGTCAATAACATCAGGGAGGTTATGTTATAGATTGTCAAACTGTACTATTCTTTCTTTCTCTCCCCCAGCCACCCATTATTTATCTGATTATTCAAAGGTCATGTCCCACTTTTCAGCTGGGATAAAGTTGAGGGACAGGCATGAGAGGCTTGTGGGTAAGTGGCAGCTCCACAGGGCTGCTGTGCCAAACAGAATCATCTGGGAACCGATTCCGACACTGGCTAGGATTATTTTTTTTATTTCTGATGTCTGTAATATCATATCAGTTGACTGGATTAGCATCCCAGTGATGTTTTGAAGAATGGACAGTTACAGAAAAACTGAGAAAGTTGCAGATGGCTGACTGAGATAGCATGTAATTTCGAAAACCTATGCAGCTGCCTCTGTCAGGTGCCATGTTTCTCCTTGGGCATTTTCCAAGTTTGTCTTGAAAAGAGGTTTTTTAGCAGGTTCATGCATAAGTACAGTTATCCAGTGTGAATCTAAGAGAAAATGGTTGTTTTGGATCAATAATATATCATATATCAAGCATTTTCTTTTCCTACTACATTGGTGCATTGTGCACAATTACAGTTCACTTCCTTAATTGGAATTACTCATTTAATTAAGGTAGCAAACAGGATGCAGAATTGCAATTCAAAAATTTAAATTTGTTAATGGAATTAAAATGATCTACAACAGCGATGTTTGACAAGCAATGTCTGTCATTCCAATTCAAATTCTAATTCAGCTTCCTCTAGGTTGTGGCTTGATTACTCATGACCCTCTGTCATCAGTTTGGATTAGGAAGGGCTCCAAAGGCTCTCACAGTGAAGATGCACAGATGTTTGCACACCAGCATCACAAATCTAGTGGACTGGCAAAGAGCGGTAGAGCTCATTTACCATCATCACCACATCTGCACTGTTTGAATCACGTGGGTAATGTGGCATGGGGAATATGTGGCTCTTATGGGTATGAGTCATATGTTTGCTAGTAAAAAGGCTCGCTGCCTCTCTAGTGAAGAGGTTAATGTGTTGGAGCCATGCTTCCGGCTTTTCTTCCTGCTTGGTTCTGTTTGATTGGTTTCAGTTATGATGGTCCCATATGTAACAATATTCTCTGTTTTTCTGATGCTGTATATTATACAGGGTTTCAGACTGATCCAAACTGCCATTCAATAGAAAATTATGTTGATGAATCAAACTAAAAGCCATTTGGTGGTGAATTCAGCCATTTTTGTGACTAGAACTATACTATTGTGTGAGTTCAGCAGAGTGACGTGCCACTGAAAATAGGAAGACCGTAAAAGAATCCACCTCATGTCTGAAGTGAGATATTCTTCAAGGACTTGAATACATAGTTCTTTAGGGAAACCGGCTGTGCAGAGTACTACGCTAAGTACCTAATTGGTCCTTGAAGTAGCTTCAGATCTTCAGGGGGACTGACATAAAAAAGACACGAGTTCCTCATAATCAGAGAAGATGTTTTTTGGGGGGTTTTTTCTGAGGTAGCGAATGCAGAATCTGCTCTATGCCATCCTCTTGGCTTTTTATGCTCCACAGGAAATTAAAAAGGTGCTATGTCAATGTTCTCACCCCATCAGTGAAATTATACAGCGCACACAAACCCTTCTGCCGCTGCTGTGATGACAGTTTGAGAGATGGGAGCGGCAAAACTTGTAGAGGGACGGCATTAGCATTCACCACAGGTTTGGAGAAGGCTCTAGCCTCAGGGCTACACTTTTTCTGCCATGTGGAGCGGAGGCAGAGAGAGGGAGATGAAGAGAGATATGCTCGGTAGGGTGGAGTCCTCGAACAGGGCCTCTAATCATTGCTCTGTACCCGCTTAGGGCCTGCCGGTTCTCTCCGAGCAGATCTAGGGAGAGTTCAAGGGTTGAATGCCTTTGGGCAATTGACAGTTCCAAATGGCAATCTGTAGATTCAGCGTAGGCTTAAAGGGCCCCTGGCTTCCTTAACTGTGCACTGTCCCCTGCAGACTGCTTGCTTGGTTACTGTTAGATTAATGAATAACTAATATCAGCTTTGACACAACGATTAACTTACAGACTAAGCAGGAAGACGCAGGTTTGACACGTTTAGGATCACAGTCTGTCTGCTGTTTTTCTCTCCATCTGTCTCACAGGCTTTGTTTTATTAATGTTTTCTAAGGCTCAAGTTTTCTAGACTCACTTGTGGGATTTGAATCCTTTACTGTTCAATCTCTGGCTTTGAATGATCCCAAATTCATTTCTGACCTTTTTTCTCATGGCAAGACATTTTATTTTATTTAAGTTGGATGTATGTGATTAGTATAAATATGTTTTCATGAATGCTCATTTCTGCATGTTTTTTTGCCTGTGTTTCTGTATAATACAGGTTCCTGCTTTATTATAGGGACTTTCTGTCCTCAAGTATTCAACTTTCTCATCAAAATGAATCGCTACCCATATCTCATACCGAACAATATATTGTTTTTATGCCACTCAAGCATCACAACATTAAATTGTCACTGACAAAAGCTATATATTTTAGTTTAGTATTTTTTGTATAAATAAAAACAAATAATATTTATTTAATTGTTTTATTTATTTTTTCTAATACATATGCTGATTGCGTGTTAATTTATATAATTAAAATAGTAATTGTAGTTTATTAATATGTAATTGATTTTAGTTAGGACATGTGCAAATCATACGAGACTCTGAAGCTATTTTCATTTATTGGTAGATGGAGACAGTAGCGCAGTACACCACAGTTTAGGCACAATTGTTTTTTTCCTGGTCATGGCAGGGTTTGGGTCAATGAGATTATGGATTGATTGATTGATGTCTTTATGCGTTAAATCTGTAATTCCTGTGAATACTGTGCCCTTGAGCAAAGGCAGTGCTGTGGTACATGGCTATGTGCCATGCTTCTGAAGACACATCCGTAATGATATGCTGACTTTCCCTCGCAGAGGATAAGTTAGAGGAACTCTCAGTTGTCTTGTATTTGTTGTACTTATGTATTTATTTTATTGCTTCCTTAGCATTTTTCAACCTTTTCATGACTATTAGAATTGAATTGATGTGCCTTTTATGACCTGTTGTAAGACCATATGTCATTTTTAAATTATTTAGTGTAGTAATGTGGTTTTGTTTTGAGGTCATTAACATTTTTTTTTCTTTGACATTTCCATTCTTCTAAGAATCCCAAAAAAGTATAGTTCTAGCCAAAATATTAAACCGCACAACATCAATAAAAAGTCAAGTTTCTTGAGGTCCAAATCAGCAAATTAATTACTAAAAGATTTCTGAATGATCCTTTTTAGTTTGTAAAAAAAAAAAAAGTTCTGTCCTTTTTTCAGAACCATTTAATATCGAAACCAAACCTTTTGAATGGTATAGTGTAAATCCAGCTCAACACAAAATATTTTTATTTTTATTTTTTATATTTTTTCCCCAACCAAAACACATTTACATCATTTCAAAGGATTTTCATTACTGCCTAATGTTGTTGGGTTTTTTTTTATCTCCCAACATATGTCACAATATATTTCTCTTTCTTTTCCCCTCTATCTCTGATTGCATCTGTGTACATTTGACCTTTCAAGTCACCTAAACCTAAAAAACGTACAGCCTTACATTACTCTTCATGTTGTTCTGGAAACTGCCTGATTGATTCATTCACTTCCTTCCAAGTCCCAGTCTAGTGCCTTGCCTTCATAATGAAATAGCCAGCCTTTGTTATCAGAGACGGAGCAGATCCACGAAATCAATGAGCTCCAGTCCTCCACACTGGCTAATCACTGTTCCACACAGCGGAAGGAGCCCGGCTCTGAGCTCAACCACCATCGATCAGGGCCTGATCTGAGCCCACCAGCACTCAGAGCCCATCGCCACAGATACCGCCCTCCCACTGGCTGTCCCTCTCCAACTCCTCATCGCCTAATGAGGAAGCTCATTTAAATCAGAGAAGCTGTGAATACATAATAAGGCGCAAGCTTGCTTTCAGCTGACTGTAGCACTGATACCAGAGTGGCATATTGATCTGTTTACTCTGTGCTCTGCGTCCCGTCCTTAAATATCAGTGTTCAGGAGGAGGGCTGAGCTCTGAAGTAAACACCTGCAACAGGGAGTTGAGTCTATTGGATCAGTGCAGTAATCGAGTGCTTTGTCCAATGTTGCTCCAACACTGTGTTTACAGATTTAAGAATGCCATCCAACTGCAGTTTAAGTTGTTATCTAGAATCCAAAACCATCTTTTTTTTTTTTTAGTCCATGTCACTTCTCTTTTAAGAATACCAGAAGATGCAATAATTATTATTTTTTAAATAAATATTTTAAAATGCATGCTTTTATTCAATTGATTTTTATTTTTTTTCTATAAATTACTTTCAAGAATGAGAACATCTTGTGTTTTTAAATTAGAAATACCTAATTTCCTTTTCAAAACTACTTTGTTGTGTAAGTGCATGCTTTTTTTTGGGCTGTGCAAGACTCAAGACTATTAAACTATATTAGGAGACAGTAATTTCAAATTAGTTCTAGAAAAGCAAGTTGCTGTATTCGATTTGTACATTATTTTATAAGATTTAAATACCAGTCATTTACAGATTACATGCTTAATCTCCCTGAATCCTTTGGGTTCATCATATTAATGTTATTATGTAATTCCATTGATGTTCTGTATGTGTCAGTTTTAGTGATCTCAAAAGGCTTCTGAATGTTTACAGTGTCACAGCTGCGTGGGTTTGAGGGCTAGAGAGGCAGCCTTGCTAATGAAGTTTGTTGCGTTAATGTAATTAATCAGAGTAGTTACCTTCCCAGACAAAAGCTTGCCTAATGGATCGAAATTCAAATGCTACATCCACGTCCCTTGTGGGAGCACACTAAATCAATCTTCACTTACATGAGTGCAAATACACATCTTTACGCTTTAAACCTAGCCTGCATGCTTTTGCCTTAAACTTTAATAACTACATTAACTGTTGTCTGATGTTTGATTGCCTAAGAGCAGCGAGTTTGTTTTATATTTGCTGTAAACATATGCTGCATGTGGTGACAGATGGTTTTTAAAAAGGCTTATTGAAATGCTCTGGCCAGCACTATGCAGTCCATCTAGACTGCAGATGAGCTTCTGTCACACCTGGCCATCCCATAATTCCTCTCTCTGCCCTAGAGTGTAGAAAGGGAAGCGTCTTTATCTTCCCTGCAGCATACGCACACTGTATTTCTTCACTAAATTACTTTTTCTGTGTCTGTGATGGAAGAGGGGAAAAAAATGATCCCAGCGAGTGAAATTTAGAAATGATAGTTCCACAGGAAGTCTTTTCTCAAAGGAGACTTCAGAGAAAAAGAGGCCGCCCTATCGAAAGTCTGAGCGTTATGAGATTGATTGGACTGGATAAGGATTTTTATTTCTCATAGCCTGTAATTCAGTCATTCGTTTCTAAACCTGACCTTTTTCTCTCAAGCAACATTGTAGATTGATCCTGTTTTCATTCACACTAGCATGAGCAAATGTCAATGGCTAGAAACTGATTTAATGTAACTTGGTTTTATTTCGTTTTGACATAGACCAGTTTCTTTTGAACTGCAGCTCTGCTGCAACTTAGGCAGAAAAGAAAATATCAGAATGGGCTCTTTTTGATTCATTACACGGTTTATTTTGGGTAAACATTCAGATTGGAAATGTGCGGAGGAGTTTATGCCAGATTAAATCCAATTATGGATGTTTGTTTGTGTTTTGTCCTGTTTATGATTTTGTTATCAGCAGAATATTGCTTTGGAGAGTGAATAGAGAGGCACATGGAGGTTTACTGAACAGAAATAGCAAGATAAACATGATTGTTGTTTCTGCAGCTTGAGGTGGATGAATTGACCAAGTGGAAAACACTTGGGTTGCCAAAGGGGCCAAATACTTTAACCTGGAGCACCCTTCATGCTAAATTTTTTTAAAATATTTTAAAAATATTTTTTGCTACGCTTCTACAGTCAGATGCAAAAAACACCACGCTTTGGTCCCCTGAGGTGAAAGTGAAACATAACAGCTGTCTTCCTAAGTTCTTCTGAGCTTTGCTGTTGTCCGAGCTGGTTAGGGGGTGATTTTGCTTTCCAACTTTCAGGTGGGATGTAGGAGATGCGAAGCTGGGTCTCAAATAAATGCCAGCAGATACATCTCGACAAGCTCACCCCTGCATGTGGGCCAAAGCAGAATCACCACCAGGGTCACCAGGGTATTGGTTAGAGACCAGACTTATATATTATATATAGTATAGTCTATGCAAGACTTATTTTTTTTAAATAACATATGTTATGTTAAACTAAACAGATAGTTAATTGGAATCTAAATATTTGAAAATATCTGATATTCTCATATTTCCACACATCCATTCAAAACCATAGTGCAGTTTAAAATATACAGTGAAAGTGATTACCTCATTGGCTGACAAGCTGAATGCTGTTTTCCCAGAAGAACTAATGAACAAACAAATGGCAGATGTGTGATTTTGTTTAGTCCTGCTGTGAGTTTACCTTGTGGCCTGTGTAACTGCTCTTTACCAACCCAAGAGTCCCTTGGCAGTGTGCTTGCAGAGCAAATAAGCACCTCCAGCAGGGTTCTAGTCTTTTCCCTTTTGCCAGCAGGCTGTACCATGAAGCCAGTGCGTTCAAGCGGAGCTCAGGGCTTTCTTTGATTAACAGCTCCAACTCAGCCCCGGGCTATTTCAGCCGCAGTTAGCTGGCTTAATTGCTTTTTGACCTGCAAAGAGAGATGATGTGCTTTTTGCGTTACACCATGACACTTAGTGTAGCATATTTCATCTACACTGAAATGCCCCCACATACAGATTTATGTGACTTCTGAGAACCGAACATGGAGGGGACAACATTTTCTTTATTTAAAGTGCAGTGTCTTTTATTCATTTTTATTCTGGGATGTTGAAAATGTCTTCCAATGCTCACACTGATGCATTTTCTAAATAAAAACCAATTCTTTCCTGTTATATGATAACACTGCTTCTAGAACTCACAAGCTTCTGAGAGGTACGATTTGAATTTATGAAATTCATTTAATTTAACTGTTAGGTCTATTTTAAATAATAATATTATTTCACAGTATTAATGTTTCTACTTGATTTTTTGACAGTACTTTAAAATAAATGCAACCTTGGTGAGCATAAATGTATTATTTATTATTTTACATCTTGTATTTGACTTCATAATGCAACTTTATATTTCATAAAAAGACTTTTCATTTGACATTGTCTCACAATGTGACTTTCTGATTTTAAAGCTTTAAACTATACCGCACACCCTGTGGCTTCCTGTAGCGGAGATTAATCTTGAATTGAGAGATACAAGTTGAAATCATTTGTGCTACTGAATCCAATACCGAGGTCATTCCAAGGTACATTTCGAATTTTTAGCAATGTTAAATGCGCTATTTTTAGCAGCACTAAACCCAAGGGCTGCTCTGCTCTGGTGGAAGACCCAGTCAAGCTGGCTTATTGTCATAATGTTGACACCCAGCCCCACTGTCCTTGTGTACAGAGAGGAAGATGAGACGTGTCAGTGGCCAAACCGAGGTCAGATCCATTACTGCCAATCAGCGCTCTCACCCTGTTCCACTAGAGATGTTTGATCAATTTGATTCGTTCAAACAGCATAACGATTGTTGTGTTTTCTGTATCTCCCCTTCCGCCGCCTCTTAGAGTACTATTCATTTATATTTAATGGAGCCCCATTGCGGTGGTGGCCACAAACACTTCCTGCTACAGTTATGCAGGCCAGAAAATGAGGAAGAGGTTTAACATTGGCCTTTTTAGAGCTTATTGGCCCGCTGAACCACGAGAAGTGTGGTTACTGTCAAACCAAAGAGGCTCATGTCTGTGAACTAGACGGAAGGTCTGGAAAGAAACTGGACACACACTCCAATGTCATCTGTTCCAGAGAACCTCTCCTGCCACTGCTGCCCACTCACTGTAGACAAAGCAGCTTCTGTGTTTGATTGAAAATGAAAGAGAGAAGGAGGGGGACCGTTACAGCTCTATTAAAGACTCAGAACGTCTGAGTCACTCAGTTCAACACAGCTCAACTTTATTCGCTCCAACTTTTAGGATGGGCTCGTTGACACACAAACATATAGGGAAAAGTCATATCCCCCTTCCTGCTTTTTGTCTGTTTCTTTACTGTGTGGCCCCTCAGTAGCTGGAGACCGGGATGCTCTGTGGGTTTCCTTCTCTGGACTTGTCAGAAGAACTAAAAAGCAGTCTGATTCAGACACAGAACGAGCCTCATTCCTAAGCAAACCCCTGTTTATTGTTGCAACACTGACTGTGGTTTCCAATTATATGCAGCCACTTCATCCTGTAGCCTAAATCCTGTCTCATATTTTATTCTTACAATGACACGCACAACATAAATTAAGCATATGAAGTTGCATGGTTGCAAGGTTACTCACAGCATTTCTTTTTGAGTGTACATAGCAAAAGGAAAAGTAAAATAATATGTTTGTGTTTGTCAAATGAATTGCTCACTGCAGCTTTAATGCTTGTAGATATTGATTTGAAAAGGTCCACAGCTTAATAAACAAACTTTATTTCATAACAGCTCTGAGTGAATGTCTGTAGTAGTTATGTTTTATGACTTCTGCTTATGAAGCCATATTTAGCATTTCTCTTCCTCAAAGCCTCTGAATAGAGATAGTAATTATGTGTGAACCTTTACTTGCAATGTATTAGACAACCTCAGATTCATCTCAGAGTAATTGTATTCGTCCAGTTTCAGAACTATGTAACCCCCAGTGACTTTTAAGTAGGTAATCACAGTTTAAACATTTCATCAAAGTTATTGAGTGTTCAAGCGCTATTGTTCGAGTCCATCATTTCTGAGCTGTAATGCTTCCAGCTCTAATAAATTTGTTAGAGCAGTTGAAAAAGAAGAAGGGAGGGGGAAACGGCCTCATAAATGAATAAACCGTCTGCAACAGATTAATGTGGTAATAAAATATGGGGTGTCTCATCTTTGCAGAGACATCCGAACATTAGATTCAGTGCCACTGGTGTGCTCTTTCGCGGAGATTAAACTTTTCCTCTTCTGTAATCCTCTGCAGATGGAGATGAGGTCTATTTGACCTGGTCACTGTCAACAGTCTAGTCTGGAGAGGATGATGGTGATCTGAACCTGTAGACAAAAGAGGGGAAACATTATTACTTAGAGTCATGTTTCCCACCAAATCTGTTTTTTTTTTTGAGATGGATAAATTATGAATACGTGCAACATGAACATTTGACTTGACTGTCAGGTTTGCAAAACAAATACGTTTTCATGGGCTATTTTCAAATGAGCGTATATTTAGAAACATTCTGCGGTTGCCACATGCATATTAGTTATAAGTAAATAAATACATGGCTCGTTGTTGCGCAGGCTGACTGTTTTATTTCCAATGAAAAAAAGCTATGTTAATGACTGACGGAGGTTTGCATCTCTGACATTCCAGAGAAAAGGTGAGTAACAGGAAACTCGGCCAACTCTGACCAGGCTGGCAGGCGCTAAAAGATGGACACTAGAAAAGAAATGTCAGTATGAATAAAATGAGGAGACATAAAAGTAAAAGGCCAAAGGGGAAAACTGAGCACTGAAGGGAGGCAGACAGGAACAGCAAATAATCGAGTGTCAAATGTTTTTTGTTTTTTTTGTTGGGGGGGCTCTAAGCTATTTTTTATAGACAGTGCCGAAACTCTCTCTCTGTAGTCATGGTTACAAAACAGTGGACAAATTTGGTTCTGGCAATTGGCACATTACGTTCGTGTAATGTCATTTAAAGCGGCGATCTGATATTTTTGCCTCTAGCACTTATTCAGTAATGCTGTTGCTTAATGTAATGGTTATATGGTTGTTTTGGCAGTAGCCTTAATCCAGAGTGCTGAAAGTACTGTGCATGACTATAACACTCAGATTTAGACTTGATGATCTCCACACGTTTCCACCACCAGTTCACAGACTGACATTCCAAACATTTTGAATGGCAGCATATATACTATTTATAACTATATTATTTGTCCTGTCAGTTTAATGTAGTTTTTATTAGTTTTTGTTATTGTTTTTTTCCATTGATGTATAAAATCACTCAAAAAGTTTAAAAGCGTTAGACTTCTCGGCACAATAATTGCGTTTTAGTGGCATTTTCATGTTTATTTCTGGTCAGTTGAAGTTTTTTAATATACCTCGACTAGGGATGTTAACCGATGACCGTTTGACCGGTGGTTGACCGTATCAACGTTAACCAGTCAAAGTTGTCGGTAGTCGGTTAAAAAAAAAAAAGTGATATCTAAATTAGGCTATTATAGACAGTGGACTATACGCTACTACAGTTAGCCATCTCATTCCT
>JAUMHR010000081.1:6574838-6603837 GCA_032361145.1 Enteromius fasciolatus
GGACTCTACAGAACCGTGGCAATTAAAAGCGAATGTCTGGCGAATATCGAACCTAAAACTAACTTCACCGCGCTTAATATATACATTTAAGAAATAATATACTTAGTTTTTCCTTCAAAATGTAGTTTCTTTTTATTTTGTTTCTCGTCTTTGTATCTGATTCAAGTTCCTCTGGAGACAAATGGAGTACTTTTTGCCCAGAACTGCAGTTTGTTGTCTTCAGAGAAATGCCAAGAGACTTGAGGTCACATCTTCTGACAGATATGCAAAATGCTGCCTGTCTGATAACATATGTACAGATCTTTACACCATGTTGGCCTCTTCTAGTACACAGTGTCAGTGTGGCAGGCATGCAGAAACAGCCTGTGGTGCTCTTTTCTTGCCATGCCCTGAGTCCATATGTAGCATGTTCTGTCATTGTTCCCCTTATCATCCCTCTCATTCCTTCATCCCGGGTTAGAGGGATCAGTTCTAGTATGACAGTGTGCGGTGAAGTTAACTTTATTGGCATACTGCTATGAGTTTGGGATGGATCCTTTGCTCTGCTCTAAACATGGTTTTCCCTTTCTGGGTTTGTGGTTGGCTAAGCGAAGGAAACAGTCAAGAATGCTGTTACACAAGTGAAATCAGCACTTGTGAGTGGTCTCGGAGCAACCTCTGTGGTCCTGATGGTTTAGACAGCATGAAACCACAAAATATTTTGTAATATTATTTCAATGAATTCTTGGTTGTGGCTCAAATGGAGTCGTACTCTGGTATGAGAAGGAATCCTTCTACACTTTCAGTATACATACTATTTACACCATATTGAATCATATACAAGTCCATTTCCATTGGCACTCATAGATGTATATATACTTTATAATGCCCACCCACCAGAACCACAAGTTTTGTATCAGCCTTAATAACATTAATTTAACAGCCGAGCTGGTCTTTGATTTGTTGCATTCTTACATATATAAAGAAGCATTTTATGATTATCAATCCATGTGCTTATACAGATTATGGCCAAAAGTTGGCAATTTTACGTATACCTAATGGGGTCATGTGATGGCATGCAAAAGGGGACAAACCCTTTTTTCCAGACATATTTAAACAATAATGAGAAAAAATAACCACCTTTTTTGACAGTCTGTCTTCTTTCATCCAACACAATACACACAGAACCTCACAATCCTCTGTACAGATCACTGCATCTCACATAATGCAGCTAATGCTTGTCCTCAGGGATTTGAGGTCACACGATAGAGCCTTCAGAATTCTTTTTGCCTCAGTTCCTTTGCAGTTTGGGACTAGTGCGATTCAGAGGGACGATGTGTTTTCTTTCTTTAGTCCACTGTTCTGTGACAGACAGCAGCACTGCTAGCTGGGAAAGTCAACTCGGCTAATGAGGGAGGACAGCAAGCCATCCATCCTTCAGGGTGAACTGTACAACCTCAATTAATACTTCAAACAATCCTTTCTCCTTGTGGACACAGTGCTGAATGTTAGATTGAGGCCAGCACCTTTCTTTTTATTAGCTTGTCCGTTTCTACCTACTGTTCAAACATGCATGTCATGTTTTGTCATTTTGTCATTTAAATCCTGTTCAAAAAGGTAATTATTTAGAATTCCGCAATTTCACAGTTCTCTCAAAGGAATTTCAAAGTACAGGTAGTCCTACCCATGTACTGGTCCAGCTGCTTCAATAAACTTTGAGCTTTTTACCTTTGTTTGTAGTGATTGACAGAACAGTTTTCCCCAGAAGCTCACAGGAGTTACTGTAGTTCTGTTAATTCATCAGTTTGCTTTTGTTACAAATGTTTTATATGTGTGGCAAATAATTAATAAAATGTGTTGCTGTCAAACGATTAATCGCAGCCAAAATAAAAGTTTGCATAATATGTATGTGGACTGTGTATATTATGTATATAAAAATACACACATATAGTATATACATTTTAAATATTTACATGTATATATTTATATTCTTACATTTTATATTATATATAAATATATTTAATTTATAAAATATATTATGTCAACAATAACTTTTATTTTGGATGCGATTAATCATTTGACAACACTATTAAAATGTATAAAATGTTTATATAATAGGACAAAAGTTAATTTTATTTATTCTAAAAAGCAATTAAGATGTAAAGAGACCTAAATACAGGCAGAAGTATTTGTACAGCATAAACAAATGCTCTAATAAGACCATCTAGCAATACATCAAATTACCCATAATGCCCCAGGAGATCTAATATCAAAGAACTCCTGAATTTACACATTGTTCACAGAAGTAGCAGTGGATTTGCTCTTATTCAGCAGCCACAGGCACGAACCAAAGAATTTCAGTCACTCAAATAAATAAAACACTCAAAAATTATACTCTTGAGTATAATTTGTTCTGAAAGCCATGTGAGAAACTGAAGGTGATGAAGTTCCATATAAAATTGTGCAGCTGTTTTCTCTCATTTATATTTCAGGCAGCTGTTCTAGATGTGCAGGTATAGAAGGTCACACAGATGGATTAACACCCAGCAGCTCTTGCCAGAACAACAATCCTCCAACTATTGGCGACGTGCTCTGGCTGGTTTCCATTCATCCATGCCAGTCTTGTTTCAGATTCCAATAATTGAGTAAAACATTTCTGGATATAACACAGTGATGGCTTAGATATTTGAGTAGTCTAGCAGTACCAACTATACATATACTTTACAGCATGACCAGCTGAGAAGTTCCCTAAATCCCTCTAAAACCAGCCAAAAGATCAGCATCGGCTTGGGTGTTTTTTTCCAGCAGGGAAATGTTGTGCTATGTGAGACAAATTTACCACATTAACTTTCAGTGTGTTGCAAAATAAATCGTTTTGGCATGAGATTACTGCAGCAAATCAAATCGCACAAACTCCCTGAAGCCAGCAGGATGTGGACCGGTAATTTCTGATCTTTGTTGTTCCCATAGCAAAATATTTCCTCAGTATTAATCTACATTTGCATTGAAATAAACATGCATTCTGCTGAAGAACGTGAAGTGTTACATAATAGCAAAGTGGTGGTATATTAAAGCATGGAAGTAATGCTCTTACTGGCTAATTAAAAAGCTGGGAGCATGGCTTTCCAGAGTATCCTAGCACGCTCACACAAGTTGTTAAATGCTAATTAGGATCTCTACGGCACACTTCTTTGTTTTCTGCTAGATATATACAGTATACTGTATATATATGTATGCAAATATAAAGCAAATGTTTAGTTGATCATCCCTTGTTTTAGAAAGGAGAGGTAAAAGAAGGATGGAGGGATGCGATTGTATGTCTGTTCTCCATGAGCTGATGAGGCAGTGAGCTAATCTCCTGGGCAGGCGTTTGATTCAAGCCCGAATTAGTCTTCACACTTGTTTTAGCCTGCAATTGGACACATCAGCAGAAGTGAGGAAGGAACTTGTTGCTGTCTGGTTGCAAAGCCGTCTGGTGTGTGTGTATGTGTGTGTGTTTGAGAGAGTGAGGTCTTCTCTTAGGGAGGGATGGATGACTGATTTGATTGTTGCTGTGAGACACAGCTGGGACCAGGACACCTTCTGTGATGGCAACACGCTTTATTTTGGCTGTTCCTTTTCTCCCCTGAGAGAACAACGGCAGAGTGTGCAGTGATGAATGGCATCGCTGCGGTCCCAGGGCTCTTTCGATGTCTGATAAACACATACACAAGCTAATCAGGGCTGCGAACTGTATGTGATGATGCTGACTCTGTCCCACGTATTTCATAATTCTGTCTCAGGCGACACTTTGCAAACTAGGAGCAATGTGATAAATCAACATTATCTTTTTCATATTAATCTGATTTTATCTTTGGATTTTTTATTGGGCGCTTCCATTTTTTTGACACAAGCACTGGATATTTTATGTCTTGTTTTGTAATAAAAACTTTAATGCTGTGTACAAAAAATTTTCTTTTTCTTGCATAGTGAGCACGATGTGGGAGAGGATGACATATACGACTGCGTCCCCTGCGAGGACGATGGGGACGACATCTATGAGGACATCATCAAGGTGGAGGTTAGACAGCCCATGGTGAGTGAGACACCATACGGACGACACTCATTGGTGCGTGTGTGAGAGAGGTTATAGATGGATTGTTTTCCTGTCATTTTCCCTCGGCTGTGCGTGAGTTCACTTGCTCTGCTTACATTTGCTGCTTTGCCTCCTTAATGCTGCAGATCAGATACATGCAGGTAAGTGTCACGCTGAACCGCACATGATTCTCTTGTGCTCCTTCAGTGGTCCTCTTACCTTTCCTTTAAATGTGTGTTGACACAAGCCCTTGAACCCTTATATATGAAGCATACGTGGGCCCCTTTTCTAAAATTTTCACATTTGATCCCAAATATCATCAATTCTGTCCTACGTGGCTGTAGCTGAAATGAAAATTAGAGCATGTGTACAAATATAATATACCAATAATTTAGTTCAATACTGTTTTTGAAAATAAACTTGCAGCATGCATTAATATAAATATAAGTGCAAATGAACTTAATTTTAGCAGTTTTTAATAATCACTGTACATAACTGAAATTTGTATTAATGATTTACTGAAAATAATAATAACTTATGCCCACCATACACATGTACATAAACTATAGTTAACTTCAGAATACTTACAGAACTTAGTTTTTTTGGTCATTTTGGTGCTTTACAGCATGTGATCTCTGCTTTCTAAGACCAGTTTGCAAACCCACAAGCATTACACCAAAAACAAATGATTAGGCTTAATGTTTTATTAGGGTCTATTAGATCTTGTTACTTTTATGGAAAGGAGCAGCGTGGACATTCTGCAAAACATCTGCTTTTGTGTTCCACTGATGAAAGGCATTGGTTTGAAACAAAACACGAGTGTGAGAAAACAATGTGAGACTATTGGGTATTTTATACTTTTTAATATTTGGAATATACTGCATTTATTATCCTTGAAGTTACATCATATTTTTGGTAATATTTAAATCCACTGTGCAAAATAAATCAAAATGCTAGCAGTTATTTTATGGCAGGAGTGTCTCTTTCTTTTGCTAGAAATGAGAAAGAAGGGGAGGCTGACTCAGTGCTAATGTCCGTCTGAGTTTAAAGTGTGCTGTCACACCGAGTGAGGTAATGTTAAGTTATTTTAAACCCACAAGGGAGGAAATCCCTCCTGCAGATAGAGAAAACTGTTGGATTCCGCCTTCAGACAGATGCACACACATACAATCTGTATCATCAGACAGATGCTACAACAAGGGCATATTCGATTCTCAGTGGGACAAATACAGACACTCAAATGAGGTAGAGAAAGGAAGATCCCAAGACAGAGGTGTTTCTAAACTGTCGTTTTTTCCCCATATTATATGTACTTGATCTTCTATATGTCAGACAATTTCCTGATTTACCACAAAAGCCACTGGAGTTTCACATTCGCCCCATTATTCAGTGAAGTATTTGCCTTTCCCAATCCTGGTTGCTTTCAATGTTGCTAGGCGGGCCTTTGGAAGGATTTAATTTCTTTTTGTCCATCTTGCTCTCTAACGAAACAGTTGTTTGTGATCTTGAATTTCTCTGGATGTGGGCAGGTTTGCTTTGGCCTTGTGCACCGCCAGGCCCAGATGTTTAAATGTGTGTTGTCATGTTAATTCCAGCTCTGGCCTTCAGCTGGCGTGCACCTTCCCCGGCTCCAGCGTTATCGCCACTTTCTTAAACAAGCTTGCAAACCCGCTCGCATTACACCAAGAGCCAGTGATTACTCTTAATCAAATGCATCATGTTCTATTAGATCATTTTCTGTTGTTATTGTTTTGTGAATTGACCTCATGTAGTTACTCAGCCCTCATCAAAACCACATTTGTGGCTTTCCTACAGTTGTTCTTTGTGCTTTAGAATTAGACATGTTCTGTATGTTGTTTTGAATGAGTGAAAGACTGAATTCTTGCTTGAACCTCAGCGTTTTAACCTGCAGTCCTTGTGAACGTTTCCCTTGAAGTTTTGTTGTGAAATACTTTCTGTCCACTTTTGTCTTTTACTGTAAGTGTGCTTTGGCCATGCTGATTGTGACCTGAATTCCCTTAAATTACAGTTTGGTACCTTGTGCAGGTGTTTAAAGGTGCTGAGCTGGCATTCTGCAGGACGATACCAACGTGGTTTGTGTGTGTTTTTCTTCTTCCCAAACAGAAAATGGGCATGACGGAAGATGATAAGAGAAACTGCTGCTTGGTGGAGATTCAGGAGACAGAGGCAAAGTACTACAAGACACTGGAGGACATTGAGAAGGTGAGTGGAGAGCGTAGGAAGATTTAGAGCTGGAGAGAGTGGAAACGAAGGCCTGGAATTGGGTCAAGGTCTTGATAGGGTTCTCTGCGGATAGTGCGGTAACTCAAAATAGATGGAGGGAGAGGACAAAAGATGAGAACTGAGCTCTAGGTGACAAGTGTTCTTAAGTGGCCTGTTGAATTATTCTAATGCCTTAAAGTCAACTTGAAATTTATACTGAACTTTTCCATTTACTTTTATAATTATTGGGCAAGCTGATATTCTGATATTTTATTCCAAGCTAATTTTACCAATTTCAAAGCACATCAATCTTAATGACTACTAATGATATTGTATTTAATCATTTTTAATTGATATATAATTGTAATTAAAAGCTGGAAGTAAAAAACTTAGGTGTGCATAGTTATTAAGCAGGTTTTCGTTCACAGATAACATAGATTTTCCACGATTTAGTCTCCTTTCTCTAAAAATCTTACGAATATTTTAATAGGCTATATTTTAATTTACTCTTAAAGAACCAGCATCACATCCTCTTGTACAACTCTTTCAAAAATTTATCTCCCAGAATCTGGCAGCAAGATTTGGGAGTTCATTTGTAGCACATCTCCTATCCTGAAAGGTCTGTCTTGCAGAGATGGACTAAAAATAAACCCCTTTGCCTACAGCAAAAAAAGTACTTCCTTTGCCTTCAGACAGGCCAGAAATGCCATGCACTGTCCATAAAGTGAGAAATCGTGTCCATTTTGTAAATCAGTACTGTTGGCACGAGATTGAATCTCACCCTGGAGCTACTCCATGCATTCATGCTTGTATGTACAAATTGTACAAATTTGAATGTGTGATGTTTTCTTCTGCCCTGTTTCCAATTGCACTGTCACACAGAATTTAAAGCGTGACAAAATAAGCCAGTGCACCGATATTAGAGGTGATGAATCCCTGTCAAAACAGTGAGAGGTCATGCAGATTTCATGTTCCAGACTGAGGCTTTGTTTACTGATTATCACTTGATTCATTTCTTCCTAATTAAGCCAAACGTGTCAGTGTTGCGCTGAAATCCCTTTCTGCTTTGCAACTGAAACAAATAGATGCTATTTGCCAGGATTTCTCTGGGTTTATTATCTTTGAACAGCCTGCCCGCAGCCATGCTAGACAAATAGTATTTGACTTTTGCTTGTCAAAGACAATTACCAAACCACAACAAGGTGTAAGCAGTCTTATTACCTGTGTTTGATTGTATGCTTTGACTTTGAATACGATTAATAAATGAGTTTAATTACATGTGCCTTTTCTGGAATTGTCCTGATTTTTTTTTTTTTTTGTTATTATAGCACATTTTTTTTATTTTATATTATAGCACATTTATGGGATTGTCTTGTCTTTTACCTTTGTAGAATTATATGATCCCACTAAAGCAAGTGTTAACACAACAGGATATGGAGGCTATATTTGTTAATTTAGAGGTGAGTGATAATTTACTGTATACATGACTTTACTTTACTGATTATTATGTATGTGTTCCCTTTAAAAAAAAGTGAGATTTTCTTTATTTTTTAAAAGATATATGTTAATATGTAATGAATGTTTACATTTTGGCAACGCAGACAGATTTGCAAAAGCTTGTGGTACAACAAATGGATAAATAATGATAGGATGACATTTCTTGGCATTTCTTATGCAGGACATCATCAAGGTCCATTTTGCTCTATTAAGGGCCATTGACCTGACCATGGTGAGCGGCGGCAATGGCTTGGGAAAGATCTTTCTGGACTTCAAGGAGAGGTCAGTACCTTGATGGGGTATTTTACTGTTATAACATCTCTCCCTTTTGTCAACACCTTAAGCTTCTGTTGAGCTGAAATGACCTCAAGTGAAGGAGGCAAAGTCTTGCTGTTGTCGCACACCCTAAGAAAATCCATCACACCAGCAGGGCCTGACTGCAGCAGCCGGGCTATTTTAAAATAAATCCTCGTCAGAGCCCACAACCCAGAGGGCTTAGAAAGAAAATAGACCTGTCTGCAAGACTCTGCTTCTTTAGAGCTGAACGCTTCCTGTTTTGAGTGCTCTTTTTGTCTCCTGTAGCTGCTGTATCAAAAATCAATAACCAGATAATAGAGAATGTTTTAGCTACTTTATCCACACTGGATGACAGATACCCAGGGGCTCTAGTAAAGTCATAACACCATTTCATCTAACAAAGGACTTAGCCAGCTGCTATATATTCTTTCTTTTTACAGGTCATTTTTTACTTTTGTCTTTCTGAAAACTATCATAAAAGAGCATGACTTTAAAGTAACAGTTTACCTAAACATTCTAATTATGTCATTTACACAACATTGAATACTACTGACTTATTCTGAAGGAACAAAAACCCATTGAGACACTTCAGAATATCTTCTTTTTTGTATGCCTTTAATACTGCACTCTCATTTACACAGTAGACAATATTAAGATGCAGATGAGTCGGTCATATTCTCTCTGAAGTTTGAATGAGAGCGGCTGTACCCGGTGTACTCCAGGTCACTGGTCTGGGACCGCTGCTGATTCAGCTCAGTAATGTGCAATTTCCCTGCAGTTCCCTTTGGATTGAGAAACACTGAGGCCTGACTAAGTGACAGGCCCCGTAACAGTCAGCTTATTCTAGTAATGCTACACTGCATTAAACTCTGTGTTATCAGGCATTACTGAGACCCTCTGAATCCATATTTCTGTATAAGAGTTATGTTCTTGCTGTGCTCAGCACAATTGCTGTTTTTTATTCCAACTGGGACCTACTTAATAAAACCAAGTAGGTGTAACACAAAATTATGACCTCACTGCAATTAGAGTCCATGCGTCCTCGGAGATGAGAACTTTGGTCTAGTGTTCTGGTTTATTAAGCAGCCAGATGACCTTGCAGTAATATCTTAGGAATTAACGTTGCTGCAATACTTGGATCATGATCTCTAGGGGTGCAGTGTTATCAGACGCCAGGGTTATAAAAATCGTCTTTGTTATACTTGCGGATTTTGAGCGAGTCTGTATTCTACACTTGGTGTAACTTTACTTCAGTGGACATTTTTAAGCTTTTTAATTGAAGAAAAATTATTTTAGATGTAATTCAAGTCTGATATTAGTGTACATCTATGATTTGAAGTGGACATTGGTTGAAAGTAAAGATAGTAAACTCCAATTATATATGGTATTAGCTCAAAATTATTAAATCGACTTTAATAATCATCATTGGCAGCTAGCAGGCTTAGTTCAGCATCATTTGGCAGGAAGCAAGTTTTCAAAATGTCCTGGTATTTTAACTTTAGTTCACTTAAAAATGAAAAATCTGTCATCTTAACTGGAGGATCTTGTATGAAACGTATCAAAATACATTTGTTCCCCAGAAAAAAACGAACTAATACAAATGTTTGAAATAATACAAGAGTTGAGTACCATAAACGATGAGAACATTTTGCTTTAAGGATACTAAGTGTGGTTTGTTTCAGTTTTCTAATAGTCAAATCTGTCATTATTTGCTTTTATTGCAAATTTGCAACATCTTGCATTACTTTAATGTGGAAGATATTTGATTTCGTGTTGACTTTAAAGTCCTCAGTATGCCCTTTATTGCAGCCACTTGTTCTAATGCACATTAAAGACTTTGTTTCTCTTTTATCTTCCTCTCTGCTATTAGACATCTAATTTAACCTCTGCCTGAGTGCTTCCATAGCTATCTTATCTCTCGGGTAGGTGAATGACTTCTCCCGATGAGAATTACAGTATAGGCTCTTGAGAGAGAAACCGAGACTCCGTTCTGCTTTAGATTCATTGAATACAGCAGCTGCAGGGGGCATTTGCATTCTCACAAGGAGAGAGCCGATCTCTACGTTACCGTGATGTAGTTAATGATAATCACAGGTTCGTTTTCAGTAATGACAGCACGCTCTTTCGAAAATCTCTCTCAAAATCTAAATGTTTTCTTTAAACTCATTTTAACTGAAGCAAGCCCATTAAGGATGATTATATGCTGTTTACATTTGTTTAAGTTGGTGACAGGGATCGATCGCTTCCAAAAAAAAAAAAAGCACAGAAAAGAATAGAGATTGAGGAGACAGCCCTATTGTTTCCATTTGTCAGTTTGCATAGGTAATTGGCCCATTACAAGGCTCTTCCCCGAGCCCAGCGGGCAGCATCACGCAGAGTCGGCGTGACAGCACCGCCTCTCTCGCCTGCACTCTTTTGTTTATGTAATTCTGAGCCTGTCATCTCATTGAGCCAGTCTTCCGTGGGCGCTCGCACTAACATGCACTTTGGCACGACATTGCAGCGGTGCGGTCCCAACACGCATGGCCATTTCTCTATGCCTTATCACTGGACCTTCTTCCTGCGTTATTTCTTCACCTCTTTGCCTGTCTATATTGCACATCACCATCAATAATTTTATCTCATGCTGACTTGCTGTCAGTTGTCTTCGAATTAGCTAATGCTCAGTCTCAAAATATGTTTGACACTTTGCAGGAAATGGCAGTCTAATAAGAAAAATATTTGTGAAAGAGAGAGAGTGTGGCTTTTATAAAACTTTTTCATCACAATGAAATCTGACAGGAAATATTTACATTTGGTGACATTAAGCATTAAATAACACTGAGTATTTTAGGCAAATTATTCATTTCATTAAAGCAAGGCTGCGTCATTCGCCTTTGCAATTTTTCATCTGATTGGCATGTTTCTCTTTTTCATTATGGGATGCGCAGTCCTTCTCGCTTTCCATTCAACAAAGAGAGAAATAGCCATGGGATTTGGCCGTTGTGCGGCTGCTATCTTCCACACCTCCGTCCATTGCTCCAAAAGCCCAGCTGCCTTTAATTAATTTTGTTATCTCCACTTGTAAGTCCCTGTGACCTTTTGCGGCGCTGCGTTCCATAGAATGAAATAATTGAGAAGCTTTTCAGAAACTGTTGACACTGTGAAGGGCATATTGAAGAGGGAAAATACCATCTTGTTTTTAAAAAAAATCATCAAGCTGCTTTCTAAGATGCCACCTCAAGAGTGCAAAGCAAATCACAGCTTTTAAACCGTGATAGAGGGCATTAAATGTCTCAGTGTCTTGGAGTGTTATTTCCAAACTAATTTATGTAATGCTGCCGGATCGAGACCACAACAACCGAACCGAGTTGCTGTGGAACATTATTAGTTGGTTTGCGTTGAGATTGAGCCACTGTTCACTCCGTGCGGGCTGTGTTAGAGTGAAGGTGAGGGGTCTTCAATGCCTCATGTCAGAGACTATTACTTCTCTCACCGGCCTGTCACTTCCACTTTGCTTTGCGTTTTCCTCGCTGGCCTGGGTCTTTTCCAATGGACAGATAGAAGCTGGAAGCAGGGCGTCTATACCAAATCGTATTTTCTGTGAAATAACATGCATGACAGCTTTGCCATAATGAGAAAGTTTGTGCGGCGGGTGATAGCACTGGAAGAGAGTTGAATTCAAAGAGCATGTGTTTACACAGCAATGCCACTGGCTTTCACCCTGGGGAATATTCACACTTAAGAAACCCGGGGCTCTCGCTCTCTTTCCTTCTCTATCAAATCCCACCCTCGTAGTCTGAAGTGCCAAAGGAGGAGGAAACCAGGATGAACTTTTAGAGAAGAGCTTGAATAGCCTTGACTGTTTTGCCATTGCAGTTGTCAGGAGGTTGCATGTCTTAGGTTGGCTGGCGTGCCAACCTAACGAGACAGTGGCAACACAAATTTCAACATTTCTTTTCATTTCAACACCTTTCTCTTACAACTCTGATGCCTTTGGGGAGGTGGAGGCCAAGTGTTTAGCACTCCAAGCTGTATCAGTCAACAGAATTGACAAGATTTCTTGAGGCTGCACTGCTTAATGTGCGTTGCCTCTGGTTGTTAACATGTTTCACTTCTACTCTGATTGCATTTAAACACACATAATTAATGGGTCATTAAAGAGTGATCTCCATTGCACACTAATGCATGTCCTGTGTGCAACCGTGAATGAAAGAGCATTTGCAGCCTTCCTAATCAAATCTGTTCAATGGATGTGTACGCCACACTTCACAACATTATTTCTAGTGCTTGTAAGTTTGTTAATGTGATGTAAGCCAATTGACAGTAGTACCATTAGAGGCTTAGCACAGGTAGACAAAGGATTCTTGTTCCATTATTCTTGCATTGCTTTAAGTGTCCTACATAAAACACCCTCTCTCCCTCGCAGTCCATTTTACGAGGCACCTGAAACATTTAATCTGGAAATTGCCTTGTAAAGAAGACCTTCATGTTCAATTATGCCTGTGACATCTGTTATTACAGCTAATTCCCGACACCTGCTCCCGCATTTTCAATATGCTGTTGAATGTGCGTTTTGCCTCATAATTGAGCGGGGCCACAATTAATCTCCATCAGTCTATTTCCATGAGGACCCAAGCTGCCTCTCTTGTTCCAGATTAGCCTTTAATCAGGCCTGCTTAGTCCAAGGGCACAGAGGCCCAGACATTGAGCAGAACAGCAGGGGAACACCCTTTTCAGCTCAAGACTACAGTTTTGGTTAGTTCGCACTCCTTACAGTAGCAGATCTTAACCGGTGGCATGCATGTCAACTTATAGAGAGGTGAGATTTGCAGACCAACAAGAAGATTGTAACACTTAATGAGCTGGATTTGAGTTGATCCTAAGCCTTTGATTCATTCGACCTCATCCAGATGTATTTTGCCTTAGTGGATAATCCAGTTCGAATTTAGATAAGATGTATCTTGCTTTTAATCTGACCACTTTTCTTCCAGATTTCATCTTTCTTCTGTGGGATTCTATAGGATTACAGGTTTCGTCTTCTGATCAAGGATAACTGACTAATGAGTAGAGCTGCACGATTCTGGATAAAATGAGAACCCCTTTTTTTTTTGCTTAGAATGAAGATCACGATTTTGTTAAACTTGTTAGTAACATAGCAGTACAATAAGACGTAATACTCTTTGCTTCAAATTTAAAGAAATGTAATGAAAAAGAATGTAAAGGAAAAAAATCATGATTAAACATAAAAAAATAATGACATCAATGACACGATAGTATGGTAAAATTTGTTATTTTTCATGTTAATTAGGTCAATTTTGATCAAGAACAACGCACTGTTACTTTAATTAAAAATTAAAAATAGACTCGGCGTCGAAACTATCGCGGCACTGCCGCTTCTGCTCCTGCTACGTGCTGCCTCTGTGTGCTGTGTGAAAGCTCTTATCTGTTAACATGGGCGCCAGAAAAAATACGCCCTGCTTACGCGTGCAGTGTGAAACCGGCGTACGAAGCACAGCCAGCCACTGCCCGTGCTAAACCGCATGTGACGTCAAGCGTCATCACGCCGACTGTGAGTTATTGCGTGTTTGCTTGTTTCCTGTCCTTGAAAATATAATTGGCAGAATCGCATGAATTCTGAATTAAGATCATGAGGGAGGTCGAATTGAGATTGTGATCTTTTAACGATTAATTGCACAGCTCTAGTAATGAGTATATGTTATGAAGTAGGGCTGGGCGATATATATCGAGCGATATATTATGCGCATCTCATCAGTAAAGCCGGTTCTTTAATTAGTGGTAAACCTCCATCAGCTGTTTTTAAATGCAGCGCCAGCTTCTAAATAGAGCCATAGATCACTGGCAGGCTACGCGTTGAGTTTCGCGGGTGATTCAATGGCGCAGCTTCTCAGTGATCTACGGCTCTGTTTATAAGCTGGCTTTCCTTTTAAAAACAGCTGACGGAGATTTACCGCTAATCAAAGAACCGGCTTTACTGACGAGATGCCCATAAAATATCATTATATATATAACGCCCAGCCCTATTATAAAGTGAAATTGGCTTAACCAAGAACACAGTTCAGAGGCAGGCAAGCTGAGAGCATCCAAGGCTTTGAGCTTGCCAACTGTGCCAGTGTCCTACTTAAATCAGAGGCAGAAATCTGTGCCACACGTGGGGCCATCATCTAGACGAGAAGACTTTGAGCTGCTTCCAGAATGTGCTGATCACTATCAGGAGTCCATTGTAAAATTAATAAAAGTGTCTTGAAGTTCTCAGGGGCCCAAATTAACTTGTACACAATCCAGAATCCACAAAATGCTTCACTCAGATTAATTAGATAAAGAGAGCACAGCAGATGTAGCTCTATAATGAAATTATGTAACACTAACTATCTGTTCATCACATGTAGCACAGTTTTTTTATGGTTTCAAAGATTCAGGTTAAATTCAGGTAAAAGTGAAAATATCTGTAATTTTCTCTTTATTTGCTGACAGCAAATTATATTTTTTAATATATAATGAAATTATTCCTTTCATATTTTGAGCCTGAGAATTGAATGTCATTGCAAAGTCTTTTGCATGTCTATTTAAAAATGTATCTATCTTTTATAGACTGCTGATCTACGGCCAATACTGTAGCCATATGGAGAACGCTCAGAAGACGCTGGAGGAGTTGATTGCCACACGGGAAGATGTCAAGTGTAAAGTGGAGGTATGCTCTGAACATTTTTCTTGTTGGTGGGATATTGATGTTTCAAGTATGTGGTGTCGTACAAATACAATAGCAGTCAACAGTTTGAAATAATTAAGATGTTTTTAAATTTTGATGAAAGACGTCTCTTATGCTCACCAAGGCTGCATTTATCTGATGAAAACACACATTAATTTTTTTTGTCTATTTCTGTGTTGGCAAAGATGAATTTTCAGCAGTTTAGCAGTAAAATTTTTAATCAAAGTAAAAGTAAAAGGTATATTTTAGGGTTTTATTTATTCAATATATATATATATAAATGTATAATATAATAAAATAGATATAAAATATAAGAATTTAAAAATAGAAATGTGCATTCATGTAAATATAAAAATATATATATACTGTATGTATTGTTTATATAACTATAACACAGTACACATAAACATAAAGAAACTTATTTTGGTTGCAATTTATGGATATTAATTATATATATATATACATGGATATATCACTCTCGTGTTTTCAGTTCTTCACACAAAGCTGTGTTGTGACTCATAAAAGACTTAATATTAGTTGATTAATTGAGGAGTCAGATTTGCACTTTTTATCATTCTTTGTTTTCCTTTTTTTAAAATTTGAAAGCTTCAGGATACATTTATTGTTCTTGCATTTAAAAAATGTAAATAAATCAGGGCATTATTTGGTTTGCCATGCGCATGAGGGGTTTTTTCTCTGTGCGTGAATTAATAAAGCTCAAAATCTACTAAACAATATGCATGTCTTACTTAACTGTACTTGCCATTATAGACACTGCCTTAAAGAGGCTCTTTTAACAGCTCTTTCACCTAAAGACCGCTCCAGTGGTCAGCCCCAGCACAGCGTTCCCTCTCAGCAGACTGCTTTTGACAGTTTGGGGACATGAACTAATTTTGCTCTCCTGATGCTGCTCAGGATGCAAAGACTACAGGGCTGTTTTTGTGCCTGCCAGTCTGAGGCAGTGTGGTTTACTTTAATGACTCTAAAAATAAAGACTGGCGAGAGAAGCCATTATTTCCACACGGGATTAGTTGAGATTACAGATGAAATCACAGCAACCAAAATTCTAGACATGCTTGTTAACAAATTCACATAATTATCGTCCTGTTATCTCACACAGAAGAAGGGCTCTATAATCGGCTACAGTTCATTCAGTGCGTGGTTATGAGACCTCTTGGAAAAAGAGGAGTGGCTCTTGTAGTGGATTAGTCAGAGATTCTTCACAAGGAGGGACGTGGAGTCACTGATAGTCATAGAGATGATGAACCTCTTCCTCAGTCCATTCTGAATGTCAAGCGTGACATTTGAGTAGTCTGTCCTCCTTGCTTACTTGTCATTTGAGAACAGGGAGGATAAAAATGAAGAGATTAACACATTAAGTGAAGACCACAAATCGTGCAGAGGAAAGGATAACATCTGTTTGTATACAGCGTACAGTTTATATTCTTAAAATCAATGAAATCAAAATGTGATTTTACAGAAATTACTATTTACTTAATAAATGTTTCTGGTGTTACTGTGTGTGATTTGGGAACTATCAACTACTATTCCCTCTCAGAGTTGGAAAAAAAAGATAATTGTGTTTAAAATATGAAGTCAGTGTGAAATACAGAAAATAAGAAATATAGTTGAAATTGTGAGCTATAAATTAATATTTATTTATTTCTATAGTATACACTATTTCATAGAAAAACATATGTTCACTAATAAAATAAATTGATAAAAAATACACTAACCAATGCAGTAATATCATAAATCCAGTCAAATCTCAATGGATAAAATCAAGCCTTGTGTTTTTAGTATTGAAATAGTTCCACTCCAAGATATTTTGTTATCTGTATGTATGTATGTAGAGTTGTATGCATGTACCTTTTATTTGACAATAGCATCAAAGAAAATTAAAGTCATCATCTGTTTTTTCTCCATGTTGTTTTCTATTTTAAATGTTTATGTTGAAATCATCTTCCTCCACAGGAGTGTACCATGAAGGTCCAGGAGGGGAAATTCAAACTGCAGGATCTTCTAGTGGTCCCTATGCAGAGGGTCCTCAAATACCACCTTCTGCTTAAGGTGAGAGCCACCATCAACATTACAGTGAGCTCACTGAGCAACTTGTTGATCTCCATTTCTTCCGATTTAAAGTTTGAAAGCAGCAGAACAGCAGTAGGCCTACCTTGTGAACCCCAAAACCCTATAAAACATTCAGATCATTTTACCTCATCCAACAAGACCCATGTGGCTCTCCACACTGCTCAGCCGCTGCTAATAGAGATCATGTATAAAACAGGACACCCTGCATGATACAAACCATCATTAATTCACAAAACACATTAATAATGGATACGGAGAGAAAGACTGTGACGTGTGACAGACGGTCAGGATACAGCGGAGTGGGAAGTGAGCATTGGATACAGTGACACTGTTTAAATCAGCCATGCTTAAATCATATTATCCGTAACCCATTTCATACACACAGGGAGTGTCGCAGCTGTGTAGCCTGTTTTGGAGTTGTGCTTGAGATGGCCGGTGCTTGTTCTAAAAAAAAGTTCTAAGTCTAACAAGACCACCTTCTTTTCGGGACATCCATATTTGATGTCCTCAGTTAAACAAGTTTTTTAGAATTATAATTACATACTTTTAGAATGAAATACTACTATAATAAACCAGCACTTGTCTTGTGTCAGGCTAAGTATGCATGATTTATAATTATGTTGTCTGTCCACAGGAGCTAGTAAGTCACTCTTTGGACCGCCCAGAGAGACAGCAGCTTAAAGAGGCACTAGAAGCCATGCAGGTTTGAACTCTTTTATGATATAAACATAATAGCCTAAACAGTGTTTGATGTCAGTAGTTGAGTTGTATTATAATGCCTAGCATAATGTTTATGGGGATCTCTGGGGATTTTTGATATTGGGAGATGAGTGATTTGAATTTTGTCTGTCTGTCTGTGAAGGACTTGGCAATGTACATCAACGAGGTGAAGAGAGACAACGAAACCCTGAAGAAAATAAGTGAATTTCAGAGCTCAATAGAAAATCTAGTAAGTGTTGATGAAGTTGTGTGATACACTGGCATGAAAGTTATTTTTATTAGTTAGAAAGTTTCGTGACTTCACGAAAAGCTTTTATGAGGATTGCAAAAATATAGTTGGTGCCCTCTACTGTGTCAACTGAAAGACTTATGTGCACATTTCAGCATTCTGGCCAATTCCTCTTTATCCCCAAACATTTAGTTTTTTTACAAGCCTCCACCTGCCCCCCCCCCGTCACTTCTGTTCAGTAAAATAAATCCTAAAAGCCTCCAGGCCACAAGCACTGGCAGGATGTATTTAGGGTTGTGTTTAAAGGGGAATGAAATCAGTGTATCCTCTCCCAGTAGCTAATGTAGGAGTTGGCGTATCAGCTCTGGTTTATTTATGTGAGAGTCTGTGGTGCAGATGACGCCCGCGGCTAAACATCAATGAGCCAGTGAAGCATGCCACTTACAGACAAAAGACAAACGGTGTACTTTGACTTTATTAACTCCTAATATAGCAGCAACTGTAGCATAAAAGCCTAGATATTCAGTTGCGTGTATTTACCTTTTTTTTGTGACGTAACATCAAAGGAAATTGCATCAAGTCATCTTCTGTTTATAAAGTATGTTGTTTTCTCCTATTTTAAAAGCAACAGTTGATACATAAACTTATTTATGTTAAAAACATATTGCAGGAATGTTATCACAATAACAAACAAAAAAAGCTTTTGAACCAAGCTTTGAGGAAACTTCTTGGGATGCACAATATAGACCAAAAAAGAACTCCCTGTAACTATCCATATTTTCCATCTGACGCATTTACATTTTACTTGCATTTACCTGTAATATTGCATACAGGAACAAATGACACTTGAATGTACAGTATGTCACAGGGTAATGTGTAAATTCCTCAAGCTTTTTTGCCAGTATAAATGTAAAAACTGTATTTGTATTTGTGTGTATGTTTCACAGCAGGTGAAGTTAGAGGAATACGGCAGGCCAAAGATAGACGGAGAGCTTAAAGTGTGCTCTATAGTTAACCGAACCAAACAAGACAGGTACGACCGCACATTTATTATGTTTTCATATGCAACAAAAATGCTACAAACAGAATGGATTATCTTTTTTTCTGTCCCTAGATACATCTTCTTGTTTGATAAAGTTGTGATTGTTTGCAAGAGGAAAGGCTACAACTACGAGTTAAAAGAGATCATTGAACTTCACCTCTACAAGATGTCTGATGACCCTATGAATAACCGTGACATGAAAAAGGTAAGGCCTTTGATCCTCCAGCCATCGGGCCTATTTCAGAATAAATATTCCTTGATTATATTGCTGCTTTCAAATCAGCCAATGATCTTTATGTATTACGTGTGAACCGAGCAAAGGCAAATGGGACGATCTGACTGTTTGCTTGGTGAATAGCACAGATGGATTGCGTTCATTACACACTCGTCCTTGAGTGTTAAAGCATGATGCTCATAATTTCAACCAATCAGAGCTGATGCACTGCTCTCTTCGGTGCATGTGTATGTAAATTAAGAGAAGCCAATGCATTCTCCATGAATCTAACAATCAGGAATTGTTGCATGTATATGAGAATGCATGTGTAACAGGGTGTCTCTCTCTTTCTCTCCTTTTCTCTCTCCGCCTTCAATCTCTTTGCATGCCCACCAGTCGAGTGGAAAAATGGTAAGCTGAATGCTCATGTTCTCTAAGCGTTGAGGTGCTGTGATTGTGCCTTTCACTGATCTGTTTTCTGTCATCTCAAGAGGTCCACAGCAGCTTTACAGTGCCAAAATGGAATCATCATGTTTATAAATTGACAATTTAAGATTTTCCAAAGATGTTCTGTAGAATCCACCGAGACACATTTTTACAATGTTTTTTACTTGACACTGCATTAGTTGACCCAAAAATATTTTTTTTTATTGTTTACTCACCCTCATGCTAATTCAAACCTGTATAAATTTCTTTGTTCTGTTGAATGCAATCGAATATATTTTGAAGAATGTTGGTAACCAAACAGTAGCCATTGACTTTTTCCAGATTTTTACCCACAATAGAAGTCAATGGCTGCATTCTTCAAAATATCTTCTTTTGTGTTCGGCATAAGAAAGCAACTTATACAAGCTTAGAACAACTTAAAGTGAATAAAGGAAGAGAGAATTGTCATTTTCAGGTTACCTGTCCATCATATTTAGATTTCTGTGACTTTTAGTCCACATCCTTTTAGCTTTGAGGTCTAGGTTAGCGTAGCATTGCCAAAATTAAATTCCCGTTTAGCAAATACACAATACCACTGAAAAATTTGAGGTCAAAAGTTTATTTATGGTTTATCAACCATCTTCTCCCCACACATAGTGGTCCTATGGCTTCTACCTGATCCATCTGCAGGGGAAACAGGGCTTCCAGTTTTTCTGCAAGACAGAAGACACCAAGCGCAAGTGGATGGAGCAGTTTGAGATGGCCATGTATATTAGAATCACATCAGTGTCTAAATTGCACAGTATTTAGAAGTTGATTGCCGTATAATGTGTTGATTTTTAATTCACACAGGTCAAATATCAAACCCGAAAGAGCCACTGCCAACCAGCACAACTTCCAAATGCACACGTTTGAAAAGAACACCAACTGCAGAGCCTGTAAAATGCTGCTGAGGTGAGGGCTCACACACACAAATGCCACTTCTCTCCGAAATTACAGAGGCAGCTCAATAGACTTGAGGCGGGCTTCAACCCATGTTACTAGGCTACTGTTCTGACCTCTATTACATGAACTGCTTCACTGATTGGCTGTATTGACTCGTGTGAAATCATAGTGCACTGACCTAAATTTGCCACTCTGTAGCACAGGTCAGTGTGCACAATGGCTGCTAATTATAACGGCTCTGCATTTCAATTGGTGTGCAAACTGGCCTGGGATTAGTTTGGATGTTGAATGTTGCCGCTTAGTTGTGCTGACATACGGAGTCACATGGGGTGATTGTTGTGGTTCTATTAATGCATGAAAGGGTTGGCTTCTAAAGCCAAGCATCACTGTTACAGTAGCTCATGCCTAGAATCTGAACAAGCTTGTAAATAATGGGCACACATTTAGTGCTGTGGACATTATTGATGCCTGGAATTGTGTGCAAGCATGATTTTGCAACTGGATCTCAAATACCATCTTTAGGGCCGACTGTCCGTACTATTATGTGATCAAATCTGTTTCAGGCAGTTTTATGAATATCTAATGTATCTGCTATAATGATGATGTTAGGTGTAATTGCAAAGCCGACATCTTCTTTAGAAAGCAGCTTGGAGTCAGCATTGACCAAGAGGATGTAAAACCATTCAAAATCTGTCTCTTTGTTGCTAATCGCACTACAAAAAATAAAATCAAATTAATAATAATTATAATAATAATAAATCAGTTTTCTGCTCCATGTCTGAACATAGACATGCCGCAAAAAACAGAGCTTTGAAAAACAGCTCTTTTGACGTGGACCAGCTAGCAATAACCCCAGAACGCCTCAGCATTTGCTTAGCAATGCTTTGGCAAATGCTTACTGTACAACACCCTAGCGACATAATGCTGAGTTGTGCATGGGCAAGCATCAATCAAAACCATAACGAAATCTAGTTGTTTGGATGAAGCCAGACAATTTATCATCAGAGTGTTTCTCTTACTCTCCCTTTATCCTTCTTTCTTTAGGGGTATTTTCTACCAGGGATACTACTGTTCACGCTGTGGGACTGGTGCCCATAAGGAGTGTCTGGAGGTTATTACCATCTGCAAAATAAGTGAGTCTTTAACAGAAAGCTGCTTCTTAAAGAATCACATGTACATTACATCTGCCCTAATTAAAGATATCAGACCACTGACCATGCTCTCTCTCTTTCATTATTATTTCAGGTCCCCATGATTCGGTGAGTTTTTAGTGCCCTGGACTAATAAACTTCCATCTCTCTGATAAATTAATAATCCTTTCTCAATGACTTGAACCAAACTTTACTTCTTGATTTAATCTTAAAGTTTGTCGTCAACTTTGAAAAATGCTTTAGGGATGTCTTAAATGATGCCTTATCTGCTTATATAAAAACTATGTTACACTTTGAAGTGCATTAAATCATAAATTCCCCTCTGTATTTGACAGGAGCCAGGGCTTCCACAATCAGGTAAAATATAAGTAAAATGTGATTTTGTCTCCATCTTCTGTGGTCTTAATGTGGTTATGTCAATATGAAAAATTTAGATACTGCGCACATCTTCAGGCTGTTAAACTGAAATAGATCACATTTAGATGCGTTAAAGAAATTATACATCAGCTATCTGCTGCCATCTAGTGTATAGGTAACGCATGCAGAAAATGCAGAGTGTGTGCGTGGTCGAAGAAAATGCATTATAAGCATCTATGTACTTTGTTCTTTGGTCTGTTATAAGCTTTTTTTTTTCTCAATGTGTTCTTAAGGTCCAAAAATGGTGGCCATAAGAAATTACCATGGTACCCCTGCCCCACAGGGCAAGATGCCTCTCTGCTTTCAGACAGGAGAAGTCATTGAGCTCTTGAAGGGAGATCCAGACACATCATGGTGGGAGGTATGAACGTTTACCATGTTTACATAGATAACCTGTTCTGTTGTGTAAATGTTACACTTTCCATGTGCCATGTGATACCAAAACTAGCTGTGGGGAGTCAATTAAATAGAGTAATTGGATAGTTGGCCTAGTTTTAGCAATGATAGCTTGGTTTTGAATGGTTGAAATTGCAACACATAAACAGCAGTCGCTCTCTGATGTGTCACAATCACAAGTTATACTAGAAAGACAACAGAATCAGAAATACAGTTCCATAACAGGTTAATGATATTTATAACCAGTAGAGCTTTTTTTTTCACACGCCATTAGCAATTAATCTTTACCTTTCCATCGTTGCGTTTTTGTCTCAGGGCAAACTCATCCAAACCCAAAAGACTGGCTTCTTCCCCAGTTCCAGTGTGAAACCATGCCTAGACCCAAAGGTACATGTTCTTTAAAGTAAATTCAAATTATTCTAACATATAGATTTTATTAAATTATTGCTAATATTTATTTTCTTTCTTTATGCATACTCTAAATATTAGATGCGTTCTCTCAAATCTCTCTTGCTATTAGAAAAAACTGCGCTTATCGTCTCAAATAATTTTTTGATGGTTTTCTCCTCTAGCCTTTCCAGTCATTTTCCAGCCGCCAGTCCTCCAGAGAGGCAGATTACAACGTTTATCCCTGGTATTTTATCCATTCTTTCCATTTTTGCCCTTTAGATAACCAAGATACTACAATATTTTGGTTGTTTATAATGCAGTCTCATATTAAACTTTAATAATACAATTAACTATACTACTGTTATTTGGCCTAGTGAAATTTGCATGAAATTACATGTGTGTAAAATCAGTGGTGATGATTGATTAGTTTTAGTGTAATTGTGAGGCATGTTGAATCGTTATTGTCTTTTAATGAGGTAACGACCTCTGTGAGAGTTGCTATAATGATGTACAGGGTATTGAACGGTCTCATGAATGAGGTGCGTTTTCCCTGTGGGCTTCAGGTTTGCAGGAAACATGGAGCGACAGCAGGCCGACAACCTGCTTAAGTCTCACAGCAGCGGCACCTATCTGATCCGAGAGAGGACGGCGGAGGCTGAGAGATTCGCAATCAGCATCAAGTGAGTATTACAGGGAAGACATGTATTCATGTCAAGAATAAACCGTTCTGTCTGTCGTCTTTTAGTATTTTGTCAATCACCGTTGAAATGCGCCTTTCAACAGGTTTAACGATGAAGTGAAGCATATTAAAGTTATTGAGAAAGACAACTGGATTCACATCACAGAGGCAAAGAAGTTTGACAGCCTCCTGGTAAGAGAAACATTTCACAGTTAATGAGATTTTAGGATGCTTGCAGAGTGAAGACTGTGCACTTGAAGCATCTTTTAAAACTGTAATAAATGTGTGTATGAATCAAAATCTGAAATGAGTCACTGAATACGTGAGGACTTGTTTTTTTGTCTGTCTATAGCCATATGCTACACAGCTGTGAAATGCTAATTTAGCTCTGATGTTGCGTTTCACTTACGCAGAACCACAGCCTAATCTAAACCCACCTAAAACTATTATTTTTTTTCCCTGCGAATACTGCTAGACATGCTGTGTCACATCTGGAACATCGAAAGTGCTGTAAGTAACTTCAGATCTGTTTCTTTGTTACAGGAGCTTGTGGAGTATTATCAGAGTCATTCACTGAAAGAGAGCTTTAAGCTGTTGGACACGACATTACGGTACCCTTACAAATCCAGGGAACGCTCAAGTTCTCGCACCAATACCCGTTCACCAGGTAAACATTTGCTGCCGTAATCCTCTGTGGCGTTTTATCTCTCTTTCTTCCTCTCCCTTTTTTATTTTCACTCTTTCTTGCTTTTTCTGGCACACATTTTTTTTCATTGAGCCCCCACCAGTCTGGCCAGCAGCCTTCCACAATCTTTGGACATGCTCTGCAAGTCTGAACAAACAAACCCTGCCAGCTGGTCCCGCCCTCACATTCTGTATGCCCCGCCTCCTGGTATTTCAAATGTCAGTCATCTTAAGCTGGGTTGTCAAGGAGCCGCCCACTCTGGCCAAGGCTGAGGCCTGACGGAGACTTCTGGCTCCTGCAGCCAAGTTTTGCTCGGCCAGCTGAATAGGTTCCAATAAACAGATGCTTCATTAGATGTATTATAAATGATGCGCCTTTGTTCGTTTTCCAGTCAAGCTCAACTGGTGCTCACTGATGTTTTTATGCAAGTGCGTGAAGACAATGTCCGTTTGTAAGGGACTGAGAATATCCCTTGAAGATCTTCATATGCAGGAGCCATTCAAATTTTGTCTTTCACTCACACTGATGTCGTTTCAAACCCATGTGACTTACTTTTTCCATTGAATGGAAAAGGACACTGAATGTTCTTTTCCATACAATGGAAGTAAATGAAGGCTGATCCACATACCGTTCAAGTTTGGGGATGGCCAGAGTTTTTTTATTATTTTGCTGGATTTTTGCTAACTTTTTACAAATTAGAATAACTATACACTTTCTTCTATTTTAATATGTCATTTATTTCTATAATGCAAAGCTGAATTTTCAGAAGCCATATCTTCAGTGTCACATGATCCATCAGAATTCATTCTAATATGCATATTTGGTATCATTCTTATCATAAAAGTTTAAAATAGTTGTGCTTCTTAATATTTTTGTGATACAATTACATTTATTTGAAATGTAAATGTTATATAAGTATGTATGTCATCAATTTAATGCATTGTTGTTAAATAAATGTATTAAAATCTTAAGGGAAAAAAATGAAATTTATTAATCCCAGCCTTCTGAATGGTAGTATACCTAAAGTCCATTTTTGTCCTGTTGAAATCATGTTAATATCTAAATTCTAGTTAGTTTTTTACAGAACACAGCTGCTCTCTCACACACAGACTCTTTACATGCCCTTGAATTTTTATTTTACCCTGTAATTTTATGCCCTTCCTCTTTTGTTTGCGCTCTCTCTCACTTTATGTATGTCTACCTGTCTGTCTATCTCTCTCTCCCCCATACCGTCTCAGCAGCCACCTGTGCTTCCTACAACTTCTCCTTCCTCAGTCCTCAGGGCCTCAACTTCTCCTCTCAAAGCTCTGCTCCCTTCTGGTCAGGTACTTGCGCTTCTTGCTTGTTTGTGCTCTTGCATCATCCAATCCCTCTTCACATTCAGCCCTTCATCTTCCTATCAGCAAGTCTTTCTGTTTGTGTTTTCATCATCATCTCAGCGCTCCGGACGTTCATAAAGACCAGCATTAGTCACAAGCTTTATTTCATTTACATCTCGCTCACAGTGTCGTAAAGTCTTCATCATTTTACATGCGCTAATCTTGGGATGTTGCTGGCCTTGTACAGTATTCACACCCAGGGTTGTCAGCACAGCTGTGGCACGGTACAACTTTGCTGCCCGAGACATGAGAGAGCTGTCCCTGCGAGAGGGGGACATCGTCAAGATCTACAGCAAGATTGGTGGAGACCAAGGCTGGTGGAAAGGAGAAGCCAACGGCAGGGTAATAATAAAACAAGCAAATGATTTAAAAATAACCTTCAAAAGTTACAATACAAGCAATATAAATGGACACTGTTTCCATGTTTTTCATTCAGATTGGATGGTTCCCCTCTACATACGTCGACGAGGAGGGTGTGCAGTGAAACTCTGGGGTCAAAGATCATCCAATAAAATCCACAGCCCTCTGAGAGGACTCTTTGGTTTCCATGGCAACATCTTTACAATGAATATTTGTACTTCTGTCTCCTTTCGTCATGTACGAATATGCTTTTTTTTCCCCCTTTCTTGGAATGTCTGTGTGATCTCTGTGAAGAAAACCGCTCCGAGTCTGTTCGTTCTCAGCGGTGGGAGGAGGGTACTGTGAACAGAGCAGAACTTTGCCTTGAAGTGACAAAGGACAAGCATGGCTTTAAGTTTGTACAGAAATACCTGTAAGGTGCGCTGGGGTATAGTGGGGAGTGGGGATGTATAAAATTATATATAAATGTAATTTATTAAAGAGATATATCTATGATTAAAATGCAAAGTTGAACATTTATTCAACGCCAGCAGCGCAAAGAATATAGTATGAGAGCAGAAAAGATGCACTTTGCATTTCTTTACAGAGAGAATTTGCCTTAGTAAATGGTAATGCCTTTAGAGGTGGAGGTAAAGAGATGGATTCAGACTCATCTTGCACATACACACTCGAACATCTGCCCTGTCCAGAAATACGGTGCCTTTTTGTACATGTTCTTCACTCCCAACAGTCTCGTTTGAATAGCTGTTCAGTAGCGGTGCACTCTCACGACCCGTTCAGCTGGACGCTGCAAAAGCAGAAGACCGTAAAAGAGACTGAACAATTCTTGAACTGGAATGATGAGATCTGCTCATCATCTCACTGGAACGAAGGCGCATTAGGTCATGGCTGGAATTGTTCGGACAATGAAGGATACACGCACCATCATGCAAAAGTGCAATGGAGTATCAGGATGAGGTTCATTGAACGCTGTTTCTGTGATTTCTACGTTCTCAGTGGTCCGAATTTGGGCTGAAAAGGGAATGCTGAATGCTGTTCTGTGCACTGATTTTCTTGAGTACCCAGAGGTTATCTTGTCGTCTTTTACAAGCACATACATTTAGCCATTCCACGTTTCTCGTCTGCAGCCTTCCACGTTACAGTATCTTGCCTTACTGGTGGACACAACTTGGTGCTACATATTAAAATCTCGGAGTTAGGGCAGAATTTTCGTTTATGCTGTTGTGGACGAGAAGACCCACTGCTGAAGAACCTCAGCCATCAAGTGCACTTTAAATGTCCAGAGACCTTTTAACACAGGACACCACACTGCAGATCTGGACATTAAAATGTTTTTGAAATGTTATTTTTACCTCTGGAACAAGAAAAAAAAAAAAGTCAAATCCTTGACACTATGAGCAGCGGTCCCTCAAAGTTGAACATTACCTGTAAACTCCGTCAGTGCATGGATGTGTCCCTCGTACAGTCCTTGGAGAAAAACCTTTTGCCGTTGCCAGCCATCAGAAATTGAAGCCGTAAATGGATATTGGAGAGTGTTAGACCGTAATAAAGCATCGGACGTGTTTTAGCTGCACCCCAGACTTGAGTACAGCCGTCTGCCGCTCAGGTCAAGGTAGCGCTGGCTTTGGGGCTTAGTACCTGTTTGTGTAGTGGACAAAAAACCCATTGCATGTGGTAATAGATATTACAACTGCTGTCTGTGAATCCTGAAAAAAAGATGTTTAAAAAATTACAAGAAATTGTGTACATTTTTTGAATGGTCAGTTATTTGCAAACTGAGGTCTATCATGAAATAAATATTTCTTTTTTGCCTATTTAAGGTGTCCTGTTATCATGATACTCCGAGCTGATGCATGTGTTTAGAATCGCCACCAGGGGGAGCCAAGTTACTTGCTTTTTCATGACACGCCTGACTTGATTTTTAGAGAAATATTTTTCAGTCAAGACTGGTCCTATGGCTTGGACTTAAGGATGTGAGACCATCTGTGCGTGATCTTACATCTGTTCTGCCCATCACTATCAATTCCACCGTAATAAGTCTGTTCACCGACCAATTCAGCACCTATTGACAGAGAGGAAGAAGCACGGCATCTCTTTGTCTTATCGGTTTATAAAAAAATGAAAAGCTCTACAGCAAATGCAGCAGGAACAAAGAGCCAGTCTTACTGTGGTTAGTCTTATATGAGATGATCATTAGCATTGGCACATCCAATTAACAGAGATCTCCTTGAGAGCAGCTTGCGTCAAGCCCAACTAGCTTGCTTTTTTCTAATTACCTCAGCTAGGTTGAGATTTATCAGATGATTTATCGGCTGGTTTCCAGAGATGATATTGCCTTGACACTGATGTCTTCGTTAAAATGTCCATGACTAAAGATGAAATGACTAAAGATATATCCATCTTTCCAGGCTGAGGTTAAAAAAAAACTAATTTTACATGAATTATGAGCCCATTTAAATATATATTCACTATAGGCTCATTCTGTGAATTAAAGCTGTTCACTAACAAAACAGTACTAGTTCGTGGAAATATGTTTGGGACATGTTCTGTTGTATACCATGTAGTATCATGGTATAATCTGTTAACAACACTGTTGCCACAGTACTTTGGTGTTAACATTAAACCAATGAGATTATTTTTTTATTTTCATGCACAGATAAAACGCATTCAAAATGTTTGCACTTTTCTAGCATACTTGGTAATATCACCGAATCAAGGGGCTTGTATTTAACCCTTTCCTCAATTTAAATGTACAGTCCGCAACCTCAAGGGGTAGTTGTGACAAATCTATACAAACTGATTTAAAGAGTATACAGTTTCTTTTCCATTATATATATATATAGAGCTGCTCACACTAAAAATACGTGCAGGAGAGGGAGTTATCTTATACAATAAATACAAGTTATACAATATCTGGATATGTGTAGATCTCTGATTATATATGTGACAGACTGTTTTGTCAAATATTTGTCTCTATTTTATGGGAAATGTACATTTATTGCATTTAGACTTAATATGTGTGTGTGTGTGTGTGTGTGTGTGTGTACTGGTTTTTATATCCCCGTGGGGACCAATTGTCCCCACAAAGATAGGAA
>JAUMHR010000081.1:6603988-6615208 GCA_032361145.1 Enteromius fasciolatus
CAGTATAAAATCCATTACGCCTATGGAGAGTCCCCACAAGGATAGCAAACCAGACGTGTGTGTGTGTGTGTGTGTGTAAGAAAACTTATTTTCGGTCCATATTTTTGTACTTTAATTGTGGACCAGTCATTAAAGTACACTAGCTACATTTAGGCACGGGCGCTTGTTTTTTGCGCACTGTTCAATTGCATAAATAAGTCTTTACGCTTTGATGTAGAGCTTTTTTTAATGCTTTAAATAATCCCGATCGTTTTCGGGGCTGACGCGCGTCGCTGAAGCAGTGGAGCTCAGCTCATCTCGTCTCACACTCATGGATCATCACATCCAGAAAGGTTCTGTGGAAGGCTGTACCCCTCTGAAACCTCGTCAGCATCGCGCTTGTGTTTGTCGGGTAAGTCTTTAAAGTGCTTATTTGCGCCATGATGAACGGAGTGTTAATATCGACCGAGAGAAGTCTCCGGTGTATCGGATTTCTATTTTGACCTGTTTTGTGTGTATTACTATATTTTCTGATCATGTGTCTCCAAAGACACCTCTTTTAAAAGGCTTGCTATCATAAATGTAGGCGGTGTTTTCGCGGGGCGATCTTTTACAGGTAATTTCCATATTTCAACGAAATTTACAATGCAAATTAAAAGTATAAACTGACACAGTTTACCAAAAAAGCTCAAACAAATAAATCTGTGGCTGTGTTTTAAAACCTAGCGAGCTGTAAGCTGTGGACATTGACAGGGCACCGTCTGCGTTATTTTTTATTACTGGTATCTGTCGACGCCTCTCGCGACATACAGTAGCGTTTAAAGTAGTTGAACTTTCATAGACTCACGCTGTGTAGACTCTGTAGGTGTGTCTAGACGGCATGTTTGGTTAATATAGGAAAACCTAGTTATTCAGCTTCATTTCGAAACATATGGACATACAATGCAAGTCACAGATAAAAGTCATACAGGTATTTTAAGCCTTAGTCGTATTATTACTATTAAGAATTAGCTGTAGTCATCGTGTGCAAAGGTTTGGAACAACTTTAGGGTGAGTAAATGATGACAGATTTGCCATTCCTGAGTGAACTATCCACCTCCACTAAACCGGTTCTCTGAGTGCTGCTAAGGGAAGGGGACCTGACCGTCGCTAAAAAAGCAAGTGTTTGGAGATGATGTCGGTTACTTCAGAACAACAGTGATATGATGTGGCATTCTGATACAGTCCATAACGCTACACTTAAAGTCACGCTTTGCCTTTTCCTCACTTTGTTTGCCATTTTGCATTACGTCTATCTTTCTGTTAGTCCCTCTTTCTAAATGTCAGGGCTCCGTTACTGATTGCAGTAGTTATGATAGTGACGGCAGGGCTGTACCTGAACTTTTCTGCACGTAGCTCTTGTGCTAGAGGTTGAAATGTTTGTAGCTTAGGCCACACAGTTGTAGCACAAGTATAAAAAGTCTGTCACCATCTCTGACAACAACCAGTAACCAGTAATCAAGTTCATTCATCACTTAGACCTAAACCTGTGACGTTCACATTTAATACAGTTGAGAAATGAGGAAAAAAAGCATCATTTCTTTTTATATTTATGTATGCTGACAGTTTGGTATTTACTGTGTAAATACATCTACACTGAAATAATGGCTGTGAATTGCTAGTATTTCACAAACAAGTAGCACTGAATTTACTCCTTCACAGTAAGTTTGACTGACAGGCAATTTGACTAATCACAGAATTTGCCATTTTTGACTGACAAACAAACCAGAGTAGACAGAGGACTGGTGTGTACAGTATAGACATCTTTACGCAGTTGAAACAATGTACCTTCTGATATTCATTTATGTTTATTTTATGCTATAACTAGTAAATTGTAAGAGAAGATCAGTTTGTGTGTCGCTTGAATTGAAGCACTACAGCGATCCGTCAAATCATTACAGAGCCACAAAACTTGAATTAAACAAGAAATAGAAGTAGACACAAATAGTTTTTAACATAACAAAAATTGCACTGTAAACACAATTTCAAAAGCAGCATATGTGCCATGTCTGCAGTGCAAAGATTTTGTTGATGCTTTCATGAATGGTAGCAGTCCTAATGTTAATTAGTGCAAGTAATTAAAAGATGTGCTACCTTTTGTAGCTTAATTTTTATGAATTGTTTTGAGAGGAGTGCTCTTTGTTTGCTTTGCTTTGTTAACATATCATAATATGCACAGAACAGCTCTCAAAAAAACTCAAATAAAAGCTTCAGTGTATGATAAGGAGTGGGGTTTTTTCCCATAGCATATATATATATATATGTATAAAATGAGCTTTCCTGTTGAGATGGTTGAGGGTGCTAACGTCTGTAAACTTCTCATAACCCCAGAGTCCTTGAAAGTGGCGGCTGCTTGCCAATTCCACGTCTGTTCAGATGTTGTATGCTATGAGAGAAGAAATCAGGGAGCAGGGTGACTGACTCATTGAAAATCATCTCAGATGGATGGCTACCCTGTCATGCATTGAGATCTGAATGAGCTCTGTGCCACTCTGGCTCTGCCTCATGGCTGGATTCGATGGCAGTGTTAAATCCCAGCAGTCAGGACGCTACGATGGCATAGACATAGGAATGGTGTTGGCGCAGGTGTTGCCAGATTTGCGGCAGGTGGTGAGGTGGTTTGTTGGTATATTTAATGAGTTGGGTTCATGAGTTCGTGTTTTCCATCAATTCATCATGTTTCCTTCTTTGCATGCCTGCGACATCTCCCTGACTTATTAAATACGCGGATGAGTAGTCTGTTGCTAACTGCATTAAGCAGTACTCTATTCATTTCACTCCTTCAACAAAGGAGTTCAGCAAGTCACGCTGCTCTCTAATGCTTAATTCATTACCCATAATTCAGCAAAATAGATAATATCTGGAGCTCTTTTTCACCCTAAGCGGTTAAATCAAGGATTTTTGTTATTGAAGAGCCACACAAGCTCATTTAAACGAAACACTTATGAGATGCACGCGGTGTTAAAATGTCAGGATGACTGAAAAAAGTTCACCGTGACCTCTAATTTAAACAATGCAGGGGAAATGATCAGAACAGCTCCCAGATTTTCAATAGAAAAACCCCCACCTCGCCTGAGGCTTTACTATAAGCTATAATAACAATCAAGAGGAAACCCGCATCGTAAGGTGCAAAAATACTGACGTTTATATTATACACCGTGGCTCTGCTGTATGTCACAATAAAAACAGGGTCCAAATGCGTAGCTACATAGGAAGACATTGCATGTAAATTTAAGGCATTATTTGATATCTCATGCACATCACTATGCCCATGGCGGTTTCCATCTGGCTTTGGAGAGCTGCCGTTCTGGGTAGCAGACTGTGTGCATTTGTGCTCCCCCACAATGAAAGGGACATCTATTTCCTGTTCTGCAGCTTGACGCTGAATTGAGATGGGATGTCATTCAGGGCTCCAGACTGCACCTACACTAGAACGCACCTATTGTCATAAATGTGACAATAATTCAATCTAGTCGATAGTAGCGAAAGACTGGAAAATGTTGCATGCACATCTATTTATCAGCTAAAAAAGCATAATGGTCCTTTAAAACAAAGCAATATTTAAATGGCACAACATTATTTTATGTCAGGGGCCATGGATGTTTGTCTTGAGGGAAAATTCATATGACCCAGTGTCTGCTGTGTGAATCATCAGACTAATGAAAAATACATGCACAAGGACAGCGTGTTTTATCCATTTCATTTCCTTTTCGCTTAAGTACGTTTTGCATTGTAAAATCACAACCCACTTAATTTGCTTCATTTCAGCAAACAAACTCTTACGATAAAGAAGGTTAGGAATGAAGTGCCCTTCCATATTTAGTGGCTCACGGCAGTTTTAGGTGTATTTATAAATGAGAGTCACCTCAGCTAGGAGACCCTCAGGAGGTTTGCACAGTTATTGTGGAAGCCACCCACTGCTTGCAATGAAATGAGTTCAGGATAACACACTGGCAGCACACACACTTCCGCTCAAATGACACCCAGAATAGTACTGTTGTTCTTCTCTCGAAGCATCTTGGGTTTAATATGCAGGCTGGCAGTGTATGTGAGGCACGTCGAGGGTGGGTTTATGGGTAAAAGTCATTGTGTATGGTTGACAAGCACTTTTGTAACAGACTCTTTATGGGGTCTGTGTAATTACACACTGTATGTTACACTCGCCCCTGACAGCTTTTTAGCATGACCCCCTCCTCTCCTTCCCTTGCTCTTTCTCCTTGTCTGGAAATGAGACCTCGGGCATCCCACCATTATTTCCCTACAGCGAGGCAGCGAAGTCTCCTCGTAGCATTGTAAACACACACAGCCCTCCCTTTACTGCTTGGAGGACAGGCAGGTGATTCATGGTCGTCTTAAAATGAAACTCTGATGATTAGAGGGAAGGTTGTTGTAGACGGGGATAAAAGCTACAATGTCTTCTGAGATTTTGTGTCAAACAGAAGATATCCCCCCTGCTGTCAGCACCTCACTGTTATTCTTCTTCCCCTTGTGACTGGACGGAAAGTTGACCCGTTTATTTGGAAATGGGCCTTGTGGAAGAGTGCTCGAAACTATTTAATGTCCTCTTTTAGACACACTTCGTGTGCATGAGCTTAGTGAATGTTAACGTGTGCATTTAAAGGGATAGTTCACACAAAATTCCAGAATCATTTACTCTCCCTTTTGTCATTCCAAATCCAGTACAGGCAGTTTTAGCTTAAAATGAAAAAAGAATATAAATAATTATGAATTACCAAATTATTTTATATTTAAGTATTTTAAATAAAACCTGTTTGAAAATCTATTTGATACTAACTGGCTAGCTAATAAGCTAATTAATGGATTAGTTGGACGTCGCGGGTTCGAGTCCCAGGTCCGGCAGGGGTTATAGGTGGAGGGAGTGAATAACCGTAGCGTTCTTCACCACCTTCAATACCACGACTGAGGTGAGACCTTTGAGCAAGACACCGTTCCCCCAACTGCCGCAGCACTGGCTCCGGGTGTGTGTTCAGGGTGTGTGTGTGTGTGTGTGTGTGTGCGCGTTGGTTGTTCATTTCTCACTGCTGTGTGTGTGCGCACTTGGATGGGTTAAACGCAGAGCACAAATTCCTAGTATGGGAAACCATACCTGGCCACATGTCACGTGGGAAGTGATGCAAGGGAAGTGACATGATGCGAGTGGCCGCTAGTGGAGCTTGACAAAATGACAAGAAACAAATTATTTTCACGTAATTTAATGAGTTTACTCCTTAACATTTTAACTTTTTTCTCAAAATGTAAAACGACTTTATCTTCAATATTTTACTTTATTTTACATTGTACTAAATTTCATGAATTTTTCCTTAAAACGTAATGACTTTTTCATATAATGAAATAATGTAATAATTTAATTCTCAATTTTATTTAGTCTTTTTTTTTTCTATAAATTTAATAACTTCTAATTTAATCTTCATCATCATCTTATCTGTAGGTATTGGCTAGAATCTTAATCTGTATCCTACTAAAAAGTGGTCCACATCACATTCGGACCATATTGCAACATACAAGTCATATAATAATAGCTAATATTATTCTAAATAATTCCTCTCTGCTGTAGCTTCATTTTTGCTAGTTTCGTTTGTGCATCCATAGCATTCTGCAATCCGTGTCAAACTTTCTGAACAAGTCGTTCGTTGCTGAAGGGCCGAGACTTCACAGAAGGGGGCCCCATGCAATAAATAACACTTGGACCCCTAGCAAAACATCTGCTCCACTTAAAAGAAAAAAAGTGTAAACCGCGTAAACAATGACAGATTTTTTATGCCCGTTATATTCTGATATAATGCCTAGATTAAAGTGAAGGGAATGAATTATTGATGTAACTGCATGTGTAAGCATGCTTGTGGAGGAGGAGCCCCTCTTCAGAGACACTCAGTGCACAGTTCTGTGCCCCTCTCTACTCAGCTGAACTGTGGAGGAGTGGGCCTGCTAGGACTTCTCACTACAATCTATGAGCTACACAGAAGAGAAATCATTTACTGGCTCAACACATCCTCTCTCATTTGTTATTTTACCAGAACTGACTTGAGGTTTTTTTTCCAGCTGGATCATTAACATATAGTCTTCTTTTTATGCATGTTTGTGTCTCTAAAAGCGGTGCCAGATCCATTGTGCATTCAGATGGGAGTTTCAGAGACAGACAGTAACCAGGCAGAGGCTAGTGCAGGCTTCATTGAGCACACCAGGAAAAGAATGAGATTTTAAGGCAGTTCCTTTCTCACACCACTGACTCCTCTGTGAATAATTCCAACGAGCTTCTTGCACCTATAATAGAAAACTGGAACAAAATCAAAGAGCTGACGACATCATTGGGTGGCACACAATGTACTTTCATCCTGCGGATTTTATGAAATACAGTATTGTGATACCTGTTTAAATATCCTCGTTCTCTCTTTTACATAGGAAAGAAAGCCTAAGATGAATGGTGGAGACAGCCTTCAAGACCTCATCCAAAAGAAATCCACCCTGTCCATTTCCATCTACCTCTGAGAACAACGCTGAGTCAACATAATAAGTCCACCTGTGAATGGCAGCAATGTTGTAAAGTCGTTTAAAGTAAAAGCTCTTAAAAATCCTCAGTCATCAGACCTGTTTCAAAGTCTTCCTCCAGAACCAGAACACAGTGTGTCCTTGATCTGCGAACATAAGAGATGTGAAAAGTAGGACACGCTTGTTCACACGGGATCAGACGATCAGGAGGACCCCTGGGTGACAAATAATGACAGCAGAGTGATGGTGACTTCGAAGCGCTGAGTTTCACAGGTCACAGATCAGAGCGGTGTCTTCCGGGGCTGACAGCTGGTCTGAGGGAGGCTGTCTCTGTGTCAGCGATGCAGCTATGTGACCTTGAAGACTCCATCTCCGCTACGGGACTGTCCACCGCCGCAGTGGTGGCCATAGCATGTAACATCCTGGTAGCTCTGCTCATACTGGCTCTGATACTGATCCTCTGCAAAGCATGCAAGGTTCCCTCCAGCCAGGAGAGCGTCCCGGTGCTTACTCTAGAGAGCGCACGTCAGAGGAACGAGCAGAGGTACTTGCTGAAGGCGTGAGGGAAGAAAAACTTGGAGACGGAACGCTGGGTATATTTTGTACTGCCTGCAGCGATCAATTGAGGATTGGATGACATGGTTTGTCATGAATTAAAACATGATTTCGTAGATGTTTTATGCTATTCATTGAAGCCTGTGTAAGTGAGGCGTCATGTAAAAACACGCGAGGATGAGGAGTGAGTTGGCTGAGCGTGGGCCGCTGGACTGTACCTGAGCTCTCTTATACTATACCACTCTGCCTGAGCGTTTTATGTAAAGGTAAAGAGACTCTCAGTCGCCTCTTTAGAGTCATTCAGTAGTGCCTGACAATGTCAGTGAAACCCCACACCTGCAGCCAACCAGCTAGCAATCAGTGTTATGCTAATTAGCACAAAAACAAATAAAAGCTCAAGTGCAAGAATTAAATTTTAATAAGAGCTGAATTGTGCTGCTTTGTGTCTGAAAGAGAAATTTGAATAAGAAACGCATGTTTTTTTTTGTGGTTGTTTGCTCGTGCACTGGCCCAGAGGGACTGGTACACTAATAACATAATAGCATCTGTTCTTGAAAATATCAGAGAAAATTAAATGGTAAATAAAGATTATGGACATTTAATAAATACGTTGAAATATCCATTAAAAAATCTTGGTCTTTTTTTGAACATCTTGTAACGTTATGAACTGCCTTGTTATAGGAATACTGACTATTTTTGACTGTTCTCAAATTTCTAGCCAACATATTGGACCAGAAATGAACCTTTTAAGATAAAAATAATGGTAAATCCTTTCCCACCTTTATTTTAAAGAAAAACCTAAAAAGCTTTTCTAATAGTGCACTGTCCACGTTAGTTTTGGTACAAGCTCTGTGGACTGCTGTAGCGGTAGACCAATCATACAGGACTGCACCATTTGACCAATCAGAGTGAGAGATCATGGGAAGGAGGGGTTTAGACAGACTGATTTTTCGAACTGCTTCACATGAGTCATTTACGAATCATTTAGAAATGGGGTAAAATTAAATCTATTTTAGGAGAAAACTAAAGTGTTTTTGCATACACCTTGCATACATGTAAACCTGTTTTAAGAGACTCATAAAACAATATTAGCAACCTTTAAAAAGGCATAATAGGGGTACTTTAATGGTCCAACAAAACCAAATTGAACTTTCATGAACTGCCATGATTTTACAAAGTAGGTTTGGCACCGAATCAAGACTGCTTATCATACTCAAAAAGAGCTGCACGATTCATTGTTAAAAGATCACAATCACCCACGTGAGATTCTGCTGTGTCTATTAAACCTTTGACAAAGTCACACTGGATATACCAATCTGCGTTCGTGCTGCAACTGATAGAGATCATGTTGAGGTATTAAACAGCTTAAAACCACATATTATCACAGAAGTACTGAGATAAAAGTTTATAGTTCAGATATTAACACTGATAGCTATGATAGCGATCAAAATGTAGCAAATCCTCTTTTGAAAGTAACTTAAGCTTCAAGTAATTTTAATTGATTACATTGTTTAACTGATAAAAATGTTGCCATTGAATTATTCATTTCAAAGCTTTGATCATTCATAATGAAAGAAGCGAATTAGATTAGTCAGTGAATCATTTAATCATTAATTCTAACATTTTTTAACATAATTCATTCAAATTAATTAAGACTCAGGCAATTAAATGTTATTTTACTTAGTTTATAGTTGAAAAATTGTTATCTCTATTAAAAAAAATGCCATTCTCAGTTTATCTAGAATCATGCAGCTCTAACTCACAATGAAGTAATGTTGTTTAAGTATCATTCCACAGGGATGCTTCTCTTCAGCTGAGACTGGGGCAATAGTAAAGATAAAGACAATCATGGGTAGTGTAAAAATACCAGACCATTTTGGCACAAAATGCCATTTCAACCAAATATTAGCTGAGAGGTATTAATACTTGTGCATCCAGGATATTTCAAGTCTTATTTTTCTCATTTTTCTTTCCTTAAAAGTTTCTGTTTGCTGTTACATGAATTTAGTTGGTTTCAGTATTATATTAAATATGGAAAAAGATATTTGACTGTGTATATTTTAGTGTCTGCAGTATTTGCAGTCGTCCTGGTCTTACTGTGCCTCAGTTCTTCTGATTGTTCCCAGGCTATCTCAGTGAGCTCAACAGTTGCTCCATCTTTGCTATTTCCACTTCCGGCCCCTTCGGCAAGTCCTGACCCTTCTTCTCCTGTGGAGTCAAAGAGAGAAATGAAGAGGACGAGATGAGTCAGCTGCTGGTACTGAGAGGACTGAAGCAGGGGTGCCACTAACAATCACAAACACTTCTCAGTGTGAAGCTCCCATTAAAGCGTTTCCATCTCGACCGGCGGAGGTAATGAGAGAGGTGTTAGCCGATGTTATTTCCTCCGTGTGCTGCGGCGGAACAAAACCGCCAGAGATTCACTCTAATCTCACGTGACATTTGTCTGATACGATTACAGTGACACATTGCTTCCTCGGGGGAGAATAATCAAAGATCGCTATGGTTACTGACCGTGTCAGGGTCGTAAATGAACTAAACCAGACCAGATGAACTTCTCTGCAGAAATATTCACTTCCACTAATTAAACACTCTCCGGTTCCTGTCAATCATTAGGCAACATTTTAAGCAATTATGAGTCTGGTAATCACTCTGAGAACATCTGCTAAATGTGCTCAACAGAATGCTAATGTTCAGATATTCACAGAGCTGCAGTGGAGGGATGAATCTTCAATGAGCTCCAATAAGTAGCTCAAGGTTACAGCTATTCCTAGAAACCATCAAATCCTAACCAAGGAGGGCCTGTAGCGAAATACATTTGGGAGACTTAAACATTTCTATTTCTGATCAACTGGAAGTTGTTTCCTGCATGTACAGTATATATACTGTACATGCATACAAAATAAATGAGTTCTCATTTTCTAATGACTGCGGCATCTGAAGCAGATGAATGTGAACCAGCAGAGTTGTTATGTAAGTGAAGAGGGAGATTTTACTGCTATTAAGTGACTCTCTTGCCAAGAGGATGTCTGTCTTGTAATTGCGGTCAGTGCTGTGCAAATAGTTTATTTGGTGACCCAGCAGAGTTTCCGGGAAGTTGCTGACTGTTGAGACTGTTGTGGAACAAAGTAGATTAGAAAATAAATCAGCAGCCGAGACGGCAAACTAAAGGCTCAGGAATGAACACTAACCCAAGTCTTCATGCAGTGAATATGAAACAGTCTGTAAAAAGAGATCTAGCTGCAGGAATAATGTGGATACTGTGATTGATGAGTCACAGGTACAGAGAGACATGGAGGAAGGCTCATGGGAGGTGAGACGTGTGTGTGTGTTGGTGTAGTGTCCTAACCTGGAAAACAGCTGACCGTTTCTATTGAGTTTGGAACATGCTGTTTTTAGTCACCGTCTCAGATGCCACCCCATGGTTCCCACAGCTTTATCATATAGCTTGTAGACAGGTATACATGTCTGGCTTCGGCCAGCATTGACCTATACTCACATTAGCACAACTGGAATCCTGCAAAGGTCAAGCGCTTTATCCAAATAATCAATGTCATCACAGTTCTTCATAAAGCTTTGTATTATAAAAGTTTTTTTTTGTTTTTTTTAAGTTGCTATTTTTAAATATTGGATTTATATAAAGGTGAGACAAATCCCCTCATTTTGCTAACTGAAAAACATATTACATATAAATGACTTTAAATAATTTTATATATAATGAAAATAAGTATTTTTTAAAACATTTCTCCTGCCTTATGTTATATCCAAAGACATAATCCATTAAAAGGTTGACTTTCCAAAAGTTGCAAATGCTTCTGTTTTTCCTTCAGAACTGGCAATATATCCCAAATGCATTGAAAGCGTCTCAGGGTTATGCATATAATCCATGTTCCTTGAAGGAACTCAACACTGCGTCAAAACACTTTGGGAACGCCTTCGGCGAGACCACGCTCTGAATCTGCTGTGAAATCCGTCTAGATTAGAGTCAGGTGCGGCGCCCTCAGGTGACGCCACTGACTGGGTGCTTAAGAACACCTGTGGTGAATCAGACTGCAGCCTCATAAATGAAGCAAGCGCAGGTAGGGATGCTGTGGGTGTGGCAAAAAGACGCAGTGTCTCGTTCCTTCAAGGAACAGGGGT
>JAUMHR010000081.1:6615308-6627307 GCA_032361145.1 Enteromius fasciolatus
TTCCTCCAAGATGCAGTTCTACGAACATAAGTATCCAGTGCTCGCACTGGGCACAAACAGTGCAGTCCTTCTTCTCCCACTCCATGGCTGGGAGGAAGGGACAAAGCGTGTAGCTCGACAGGTCTATGTGGTGCTGTAGGCACCTTGGGAATATATACCACTCGCGGGAATAGAAAGACAGTCTTGATGGCAAGGACGCGGTCTGAGACCTGCTCTAGAGGCTCGAAAGGAGGTGAGCGGAGAGACTCAAGTAGTACCGACAGGTCCCAGGTTGGAACTCGGGGTCGAGTCACCGGCCTCAGCCTAAGTGCACCCCAGAGGAAACGAATGATCAGTGGATGTCTTCCCACGGACCGTTCATTAAACAGGGAATGAAAAGCTGATATAGCTGCTACATACACTTTCTAAGTTTAATGAGCCAAGCCTGTAGCCAATCTTGACTGCAGGAAATTCAAAACTGTGCTAATCGGGCAGTTTACTGGATCTTGCTGATGATTAGCACACCATGAGGTGAAGAGCTTCCATTTCAGGAGATAGAGCCTTCTTGTTGAAGAAGCTCTGGATTGGAGAATAGTTTGAACGACCTCTGTCGATAAACCGGCCTCTATGAGTTGCGCCATACCCATAGGTTCCATATTTCTGGGTGGGGGTACACGATCGCGCCCCCTGCTTGGGAGAGAAGGTCCCTCCTGATCGGAATCTCCCAGGGGGAGCCGTTGAGAAGGGAGACTAGGTTCGCAAACCATACTCGGCTCGGCCAGAACGGCGCTACTAAAAGTAGGCTGATCCCGTCCTGGCGGACTCTCTCCAGGATTCCTGGGAGCAGAGCGACTGGGGGAAAAGCGTACAGCCGGAGCCTCAGCCACGTCTGTACCATTGCATCCACTCCTAGTGGAGCTGGATGAGCTAGAGAGAACCAGAGGGGACATTGTGCGTTCTCTTGAGTCGCAAAGAGGTCCACTTCTGCTTGATAGAAGACTGACCAGATCTTCTCTACCACATCTGGATGGAGTCTCCATTCCCCAGGTCTTGACACCGGTCTCGACAGGCTGTCTGCTGCTTGGTTGAGGTATCCTGAAATATAGACTGCCCTGAGAGAGCGGAGCCTGCTCCGAGACCAAGTTAGGATCTGGTATGCCAGCTTGTATAAGGGGCGTGACCGCAGACCCCCTTGATGATTTATATATGATACTGTGGCCATATTGTCGGATCTCACAAGTACGACGTCGAAGGTAAGGGAGAAAGCACCTCAGTGCTTGGAATACTGCCAGCAACTCTCAACAATTTATATGCTTTAGAAGTTGGCTGCCTTGCCACTGCCCACAGGCCGAGCGATCCCACAAGGACAGTCCCTTGGGAATGGTGTCCAGTTGACAGCGCAACGACTGGCCCCCCTATTCCGGCTCGCCGGTAAGATGCGGGTCTAGTCGCTGAGACAACCCCCTTGGGGGAAGTGCACACTCCAACCTGTCTGGGAGGCATGCCAGAGCAGGCTGAAGAGCGAAAAAAGAAAGGTGGGGAGGAGCTGTAGGTTCGTCTCGCTGCAGCCGCAGCACCTCCTGGTGGCCTACAGATGGAGGTCCTACCTGTCCCAGATCAGGACCTTTTTGTGTTCTGGGACTTCTTAGCCGTCAAAAATTCCCTTAGGTCCTTCCTAGGTTTTGATGACGCCGCTGGGCTGGTATAGCGTCTGTCTTCCACACCCCCGGTCTCGCGGGGTGCTCGAGAGGCCACGCTCTGTTTCTGACTTCCTCTGTATGCTGATGAGGAAGTCTGATAGGGCCGCTGTTTGTTCCCCTTCGCACCCTGTGCTGGAGAGCGGCGAGGGAGAAATTAATGCAGCGCAGCTAACTGCTTCTTAGCCTCTTGATGTCTTTCCACCACCACATCAACCATTCCGCCGAATAGCCCTGATGGTGAGAGAAGGGCATCCATTAGACACACTCTATCCTGGGCTTTAACCTCGGTTAACGTGAGCCACAAGTGTCTCTCAGCCGCTACCATAGCAGACATAGAGCGCCCCAGGGCTCTAGCAGTCTCTTTTGTAGCCCTGAGTGAGAGATCGGCTGTCTTCCCCAGCTCCAAGATGTCTTCAGTGTCGATCTGATCTCGCTCACTCAGCTCCCTCAGGAGATCTGCTTGATACGCCTGCAACACAGCGAGTGTGTGCAGGCATCCTCGAGCCTGGCCCGCCGCTGCATAGCTCTTCCCCACCAGTGCTGATGTCGCTCTCAGCGGCTTGGAAGGTAAGACTTGCTCTCTCTTTAATGATGATGTTACCGCCGGTGAGAGATGATACGCTAGCACTTTTGTATCCTCTTTCCGCTAAGCCAGCCACATTACCGTAGTAATCCGAAGCTGGCACGTAGGTTCATGCAGAGAAGGGTCTAGACCAAGACCTACACACCTCGGTGTGAAGGTCCGGAAAAAAAAACGGCAAACTGCAGCGGGAAGGTGGCGGCCGTGGCTGCAGAAAACGTTCATCTAGTCTGCTTGCTGGGGGCTCAGCTCGCGGTGCCTCGGGCCAATCTAAGCTGAGCCTCTCCACAGCGCGAGTCACAACTTCTATCAGTTCATCATAGTGCGGTGACTGGGGCGGTGGTTGATTGACTCACAGAGAGCGCGCTGAATGAATGAAGGCTGCAGTCTGATTCACCACAGGTGTTCTTAAGCACCCAGTAAGTGGCGTCACCTGAGGGCGCCGCACCTGACTCTAATCTAGACTGATTTCACAGCAGATTCAGAGCGTGGTTTCGCTGAAGGCGTTCCCAAAGTGTTTTGACGCAGTGTTGAGTTCCTGAAAAGGAACCCAGGATGTTTAAAGATACCATTCGCATCAATGTTTTTTTTACAATTTACTCAACGTAAAGTGTTTATCAGAAACATAATATAGGTTTATTTGCCAGTTAAATTTCTGTATTGGCCCAAATCTGTTTGATTAACCTCTTCAGTCCTGTTTGTTTTTCCAATGAGCAAAAAAATTGTGTACTCAATTTTGTGTACTTTTTTAATCATTCAAATGTAATATTGTCTGTTCTAGGACTTTCTAATTTTAAAGTGCACCCATTATAGATTTTTGAAAATTGCCTTTCATAGTGTATAATACAACTCTAAGTGAATAAAAATATCCAGCAAAGTTTTAAATCTGAAAGTTCACCATGTATAAAGTTATTTTTTATCAAAAGAAAGAGTCAATTCTGAATCATTGAAACAAGCCGTTAAAAAAAAAAAATGTCCCAGGCAATTTCCTGTTCAAGTCAAAATGAAATATTAGCTTATTTCCCATGCACTTGTTGGTCTCTTCACGTTGGTCTGAATGAAAATACAAATTCATTCTTTGCCACTAGGTGCCGCTTTTGGATCGGCCCACAAACACTGCTTTAAAGGAAATCGACCAATCATCGGAAGAGTTTAGAAAAAAAAGATATTTTGAATGAATCATTTGGGAGTCGTTGAATAAATAAGGTAAAATAAATGCATATTTTAAGAAAATGATAATGTTTTTTGACCTTGTATGCATGCCAGCCTGTTCTTTGGAACTCCCAAAACCAAAATATGAATCATTCATAACCCATAATGGGCACTAATGATTTAGTTTTTGTTGTTTCAGTTCAGACATAAGTTCTTATGTTCCCGTTTACTGAGCTGCTTTAAAAAAAAAATTCTATCGTGTTCTTGTTTGTTTCTCTAGTTACTGATTTAGTTCACTTATGTCTTGTTTGCTCATTTATTTCTGAATATTTATAGCCCACTGCTTTATACTGTATAAATACTGACTATTAGGCATGTTTACATATCAGTACCTAGGTTATTTAAAAACTTACATTGATCGTTCACAAATTTGGGAGCAGGATCGCCTGCAATATGGTGATGAATTTAATAGTTTGCACAAAATAAACGTGGGGAAAAAAGTTCTTTTTGTAGTTACATTTTGTGCGGAAATGTATACTTCACCTTTAAATAATGAAAGATGGAAATCATCTTCCTGATGAGGCAAAACAGAAAGTTTTAAATGAATTAATCTAAGATTAGCCACTGCATCAAGGGGTAATTGTGTGCTTTCAGAAGCAATAATGACATTAGGTTGTGGAAAGCTGGTGATTAATGACTCGAGGAGATAGTGAATATGTTGCACGGCTGACTCTCATCAGTCATATTAAAAGACATTGCACTCAGCAGTTTTCTCTGTTTAAGGCGAGTACAGCCATGGCAGCAATAATACAGCATCTTGCTAATCAAAAGCATTAGTGGACACAGCCACACAACCTGTGACACTGTGTGTCATTAGAATGAGCCTTTTCAGCCAATCAAATATAATGACTGTCACCAACAAGACACATCAACACTGAGCGCTGACACTGACTGAGATCTCCAAACACCAAATTAAACATTTCACAAGTCGAAGTTTGACAGACAGCAGCTAGGCTGTGAGGCAGAGGAATTTTAACTATGTGCTGCCATTGTTATATACAGTAGTATTTGACCGTAAACGGAGGGTTCAACACATAATCAAGTTTCTCTAGATGCAGAAGTAAACAATGGCACTTTAGCCCTTTTTCAGGAGTAGTGTACCTTAAAGGTGAACTATATAATTGCACGGTTGCTTAAATTTTCAACACCTTTTAACACAATTCAAAACCTTTGATTCAACCTGATCAACTACAAATTGTAAAGAGGGATGACTATCAGCAATAACACACTTAACATTTAATTTCTGAGGAGATTTACCTAAAATTACTCTGTTATTACAGCAAAACTTCAAAAACCTTTAGTTAGATCAGTTTGATTTCTGCATCCGAAAGCATTTGTCCCACAGTACAGTCTGACTGATGTCTTAAATTACAAAAACAAACAAACTATAGCTGAATTTATGTTTAACAGGCTGTTAATGTGGTTCCAAAACATTCTCATCCAATGTCAGCAAATTAAGATGTTTGATAACTCTGCTAACAAATGATTTGTCTTTGCATTGCTGTGAGTTCTGCTGTAAATTCAAGTCACAAAGCTGCAGATACAGCAGTTCAGCAGACGAAGTATGTAGCACAGTAGTAATTGAAACAGCCCTGATCGATTAAGCATGTGGTTCATTGGAGGCTTATAAAAAATACAGTATGAGCACATCTCCTACCTTAGGCTTCTTGCGAAGGTTTGGAGAGAGCTTCAGGCTAGTGACATGGCCGCGGTCATCGCCCACGATGATGATGGGATGGACAGGGTTGAATTCGATGTGCAAGAGCTTGGTCTTCTTGGACGCCACTTTTTGCTGGCAGAGAGCCTCATATTTGTTGATGCTGAGGTCGAACACATGGACCTGAGAGAAATAGAGGAGGAGCAGGCAGTTTTAGTCTGTGTTACTGTGTCTGTTTTGATGTTTTCAGTGTGAAGCAGACATTAGCACCTCTATAATGTATTCTCTTGCTTTGGCTCTGAGTGTCAGTAAGCCAAAGATGCATTTTGTGTGAGCTTGTATTTTAATATATTCATATGTATGAGCACAACAATACATGTGACTGTGGAGGTGTAAGAATTTAGACCATCTGCTGTAGAAGATCGTATTGCTTGTGTGATAATATGTATAGAAGGGTAGTATAATTATTTTAATAGATACATAAAAAAATATATATAACATGTTATACAGTTTATAATGTGTATATATTATATTTATGTGTTTCTATAAATATTTTTAAGACATATGAAGCCTGTTTGCTGTTAGTGTATTCTGTGTCTACAGATTAAGAATGAGTCTCTCTGAGGATGAGTTCTGTGTGACAGATGCAATCTGTGGATGACAGTATCTCATCTTCTGCTACATTTAGAAAAGAAAAAATCCAAATGATACAGAGAGAGGAGTGAGTGAGGGATGGGTGATTAGAATTCCCATCATCCTCATTGTCATTCATGTATCATGCTGCCCACCTAAGCATAGGCAGATGAAAGACAGAGACAGGAGATGGAGGACACAGGATACAGGCTTGGATACTCGTTTGTAAATATTTGTCAAGCAGCATGGCTCATAATTAGTCAGCAAGTGTGAATCTATCTTAACAGAGCGATGATATTCTGGGCAGCTGACGCAGTCATGCAGAGGACATGCACTACGTCAGTACTAATGATGCCATCTGCAAATGCAGGAGTAACACCAAATCTAACACAACATCTTTGGCGCTAAGAGCTTGAAGGAAGAAAGTCCCTTTAAAGATTGGAAATCATGCAGTACAGTCTGTGTTTTGTTGTTTCAAGATATGTCAGCAATATTTATTTTTGTAGGCTTGCCTGCAATGCATTTCTTCATGGCATTTGGAAATAGCTGAGGCAGCCGACTGGCAGCAGAGATCTGGACCCATTCCAGTACTAGTGTGATACTGGCAAACATCAAATCACACAGTGCGCCCTATCTACTAAGATAAAGAAGGAAGCCCAAAGCAAGGGGCTTTTTCTCTTTGTTCTTTTACAAATGATTATGTATGTATGTATTTATATTTATTATTATTTAGATTTTTACAAGACACATCTATTTTCCATCTATTATCCTGAATGGTATACATTTCTGCAGTTTTCATTGCAGTAGCAGAGACATATTCTGTCAGGACCTGACTGAACCCCCTTGACCTCCAAGACACCTCTCTACAACCAACTTGGCCCATTTCTCACCTAAAATTTCCGGATCATTATTAATCTTTGTTTTCACATCACTACTGCCTTGCTCAAATTCCACCAAAATATTTCAAGATGTAACATGTCACTCAAGAACATTCTGTAACCACTCCCTGAACAAAACAAAACAAGTAGATTTGGATGTATACTTTGGGATGGTTTTCCTGCAGGAAAGTCCATTGATCATCAAGTTTCAGTTTTTGCATTGTAGACATCATAATCTTTGTCAAAATGGCCTGATACTCCAAAGAATCCATGATGTTCTTAATACAGTCAAGATTTCCATTTCCTGCAACAGCAAAACAGCCCCATAACAAAACTAGTCCCCCTCCATGTTAAACCAAGAAGAAGGTGTTCTTCTGTTCATAAGCTTTGACTTTTTTTTATCCAGTTCCAGTTTGGTTACATCACTCCATAAAACATTGTTCTAGAATATTCTTGGTCACAAGTGACATTCAGCAAGATGTCACAATATAAAAGCCATGTTTGTCTAGTGTTCTTCTAATACTCCGTGTTAAAAAAATTTTTTCTTCCTTTCATCAGGTAATCTTGTAAGTCCTTGGCAGTAAATTGAGGTTTTTTCTTGTTTGCTCTGATCAAACATATTATTCTCTTATTCTTAGTATTCCTCATAGTAAATTCATCAGTGGCTCAACTTTAGTTTTGCAATGCAATGAGAATACTTTTGAATCCATTTTGGGGAGTACTTAAGAAAGTATTTGACGTAATCAGCGGTGTTTACAGTCAACGTAATCTGCTGTATCTTACGCCTAGGAGAAAGTGTGCGTATGTGTTGTGATATTCTCGAAAATAGTGGAACGACATAATTAATGACATTGGAGTAATTAATTACAGAATTTTCATTTAGGGTTGAACTGAACCAGTTAACAATAAAAATCCTATATCTCAAAACATTTTTTTTTTTTACATTGATACATATAAATGTATTACAATATTTTAAAAAAAAACCTGATGACAAAGCTCCAGATCTTTTGAAATGCTACAGCCTCTGATGGATATATATGCAAAAAATAAACTGAAATTTAAAATGTTCTGGACAAAAAACACCACTTCGAAACTTTAACTGCGTTACTTTAAAAGGAAAATACATTCTCAGCAGTTGCTGACACTGTGCCCATGGCATCACAGTAAAGCAGCATTCGGTTTATTTGGTTTTGTTGGGGAACAGAGTATGGTCTTTATTGGATCAAGCTGTAATGGGCTTCCTGTAGAGGGCAGGTGTAATTTAGCCCAACGGAGTTACAGTGTTAGCAAATAACAGCGATAGCCACCACGGCACGGCAGTTTAAACCGATCAGGACTGCGGGACTGACAGGTGAAGCCTGAGGCTGTCTCAGACAAGAGCTTGAGACCAGCTGTGTGATTTGAGTCTAATTGCTTACGAAGGAACACAGGATAGTGTGAGAGTGTGTGCGCGTGTTTGTTTGTTTGTGTATGCTGCAGTTTACAGGTGCAGTCGAGCACTGTTGGAAACACATCCCACTGTCTTGCTGCTACTGTGTTTCATTAGCAATTATTACATTCCTCATAAGGGGCCGTACGTGTGAATATCCCTTGTGTAAATCACACATGCGCAATTGTCAAACAATAAGTGCACGGTGTCATGACAGTTACTACTGTAAGTTTAATGTAGCAACTCTTTACTGTTTACAGAGACTTAATGAAATAGGGTGCTGCTGGGGAGGTGTTAGTAAGGCTAGTAAAGGGGACTTTAAAATTATTGTATATGAATTGACCGTTCTGTTTCCTGTGTGTGGGGAACATTCTATTGCTGCCATCCAGTGTTGGTGAGGCTACTTTCAAAAAAGGCTGCTAAAAAAAAGGCCTAAAACACTCTCCTGGACCTTTCACACTAGGTCTTTGATTTTCTGAATCATTCAGTTACATAAAGCTTACAAACTACAGTACTCACTAGAATGAATCAGCTGTTCAATACTACATATGAGAGAGCGAGAGAGGACTGGCTATAGTTTGATTATTGAAAAATGCAATGTTTTCTGAGTGGAAGTATCTAGAAACCATTGTTTTAGGATGGAACTATTAATAGCCTATTATAATATGAACAGATGGATGGATAAATGGGTGAATTATAAATGTTTGTTGTTGTTGTTAAAATAGAATTTGAAGCTACTTAAGAAGCAAAATTTATTATGTTATGTTTGCATTAGTGTTGGGTAGGCTCTTTACCTTTCCATCAGTGGTCACAGCAGCAAAGACAGTAGAGGAGTATGGAGCCCAGGCCACATCTGTCACTGAATTTTTCAGCTCAAAGGTGAACACGGGAGACCTGTGAGAGAAATGTTACTTGTATTAGCTACAGCACTATTCAATCAAAACAAAGCTTTAACAGAAACTACAAGAGATCCAGACACTGTGTTCAAAAGTGGGCAGTAAAAGTAAAAGATGTCTAATTTTTAAAGGTGTAAAATATAACAAAAAGGCTGCATTCATTTGATCAGATCCTTTGAATACTTCAGGAGGTGAAGCTCTATCAAAACCAAACATGCAACAGGCAAAGAGATCCATTGCTGATTTACAGCAAATCACAAGAGCTCTCTGTTGGTGGTTTAGAGAAACTGCATCTAAAAAAAATCCACTTAATCTGCTAACACGTAAACAAAACGTGCACTCAGATGACAGATTAATTCATTATTATCAACCCAAGGATGTCTTTTTGACAACCTAATTGGTTTGTCAAATAAATGCACTGACAAGCTAATTATGTTTATTGTAATTGGAAGAGCAATGCATGCAGAGTTAAATTAAGAAAACCAAGGCCTATAATTCACAAGATGGCAGTTATTGTGTATAATTTTACTAATTCCACAAAGTCCTGCAATTACAATGCAGGAAATTCCCACAAACATTTATTCATCGTTTTATGTCTAATGTTATGAGAGGGTGAAGACTGACACTGAACGTCTTGTCAAATATTAAAATGCAGGTGCTTGAGCACAACTTGAGGCCTACAGATGCAAAATGTATATTATTTATTACAATTCTATGAAACAGTATCTATAATAGTTATGTTGGGATATACCTAAATTAAATCATTCAGTTGCACCAACTGTAAGAGAAACCTAAATTCTGTAATCAAAAATTTAGGTGGGATAATTCTTTCTTCTTTTTTTTTTTATGTTAAAAATATAAATAGTCCTTACAGTCCTCTTTCTGAAATGAAATTCAGGCCATGCCAACTGAAGGATAAGTAACAGGATGCTATTTTTAGAAGCTAGAAAAAGCCTGCTGTAGACATAGCGCTGCAGGGAATAATGCTCATACTTCATAGTTTGATCCCAAATTTTGACCATCCAATCCCAGCCACAGGAAATGAAGACATCAGGATGGAAGGGATTCCACCTCACACGAGTGACATTCATGAAGTGGGCATCGTATTTTTCCAGGAACTTACTAGAATAGTATTTGGAGCCCTGTAAAACACAAACTCATTGCTAATTAGCCTAACATTACACAATTGCTGTTTTTTTCAGCACTCTTGCTGCTCCTGTTATACTGCTTAACTATCCACTGGTGCTTATGAATAACATTAGAAGAATTAGTAGTGACATTTAAAACATTCTTTGCAAAGAAAACAACACCATTTTCTTGTTTACTTTGCACTGTGTAACTCAGGAGAAGTGCTTGATGGATCAAATTCATTGTTTTCCCCTGGGCAGAGCATCACACAGCAGAAGGGCTTTGAGTTTAATCTGAGAGATAAATCTAAAGAACACAGAGCGCTACATCAGCTGTCAGTCTTTAGGGAGACAGGGGCCAGTTTTTGCCCAGCGGTATGTCTCTAGCATTCTAGCATTAAATGAGCCTCCAACACAGCTGCCCAACGTCTTTGCCAATCTGCAGAGGATGCTAGGCAGATCTCCTAAAACAATCAAGAATGTTTTGCTCCAAAGTCTGATCATTTTAGTGCATTTTGTGCATAATAAGACAAAAGTTAAAAAAATTTAGTTTCTATGAGTATCGCATTACTTACCGTTGTATGAGTAGTATGAGGGGAAAAAACAAATGACACTAAAGATTAAAGTTTAAGGACTAAACTAGCTCACCCCATCATTGGAATTTGACTTTCCAGTTTACTTAACTTGCTTACGACAGTCCATCATATCCCATGGTGAAACTTATTTATGTGTTCTTTCAAGACTATACATGATGTACATGATGTATTGCATTGTGGTGCACATATACTGTAATCTAACGTTCTGATCATGTTTTAACACCTTCATCTGCCGTACTCTCTTTGTGTATTAGATTTACCTTGCGTTTCTTCAGCAATATTTTTTGCTTTTTCTGACTATCCACCAAGCATTCATATAATTGGCCATAGTATATATTTTAGTAAATCTTGAGACTTTCTAACAATATGCCCAAACCAGAGCAACTGTCACTCTCTCACCATGGCTTCTACACTAGCAAAGCTTGTCTCAGTAACAGAATTACAGCTGAAAGAAACATCAGATAACGTTCTGAAAGATAGTAAGTCGCTTTAAATGAGCCGCTCACAATTTTTGATAGAGATTTTGTAAAGAAATATATCTGAAGGTCGAGATTTTGAAAGTGGGTCCTGGTGCTGTGACCTCTAATCTCTCATTAAAGCTGTGCAGTGTGAGAATGTGTGATAGTGCTGTGTGCTTCCAAACTGAGAAAGTCTGGTAATGTCAGTTATAAGATAAAGCGTAAATCCTGCAGCATAATGTTTAGCATAATTAATAGTTTGAATGCTAGTCTACCCCTGGCTGGCAGAGTGAAAAATATAAATAAAGAAGGAGAGAAAGAGACAGAATGTTATTAGCCGCTGCCGCCCTGTGGTGCCGTGCTAGCAGTGCAGAGACAGGCAGCTAATAAGAACACTTCCTCTCTGTTTGATGACAGGGATATTATATAAACAGTGACTGCTCAGCAGGAGACAACCACCACAAACACAACAAGCTCCTTCTCCCAGATTCAAACCCAGAAGAATAATGAGATGGCTTAAGACTGCAGATTTTCAGAGGGCAGGATGTTCACAGGTCACTTGTTAATGTTAAAAAGAAGTTTGGTTGATTCATTATATGATTGTCCTTGGTATAAATTATGATCTTGGCTGTGGTGCATGACTGACCTTGTGAATCTTTCCATGCTCAGTGCCAACAAGAAAACTGTAGTCCTTTTGTTTGTGGAAATCCAAAGATGTTCCAACTAGACCAGTAAGAAAAAAATGTCTTCAGTGAGTATGATGATAAATTATGCATGCACCATTAGCACATTTATTCAATTTGACATTATAACTGTTCCTTTTCTTCATGCGTAATTTCAATGCGTTAAAAAAA
>JAUMHR010000081.1:6649791-6663061 GCA_032361145.1 Enteromius fasciolatus
AAATTTAGTGCTGTCAAATGATTAATTGCATCCAAAATAGAGTTTTTTTGTTTATGTAATATATGTATTATTTATATATAAACACACACATACATTATATATTTTCTAAATATTTACATGTATATACATTTATATATTTAGATTTCTAGATTGTATATTATATATATACATGAATATAAATAAATTGAATATATAAACACACACACACACACACACACACACATATATATATATATATATATATATATACACACACACATAATAAATATACACAGGACACATACATGTATTATGTAAACAAAAACTTAATCACAATTAATCATTTTACAGCACTCGTTTTAAGAAATTGCATATATCTTCAGAACTCAAATTATTTGGATGAAATCTGAAAGGTTTCTGACCCTGTATAGACAGCAACGGAACCAGGAAATATTATTTTTATTATTTTTGTTTTCTTTGCATACAAAAAGTATTCTTGTAGTTTCATAAAATTAGGGTTAAATCACGTCAATCCCTACTTAAGCCAAAAACATGTTATAGATTTCTCCCAGTTAGCTCCACCTACTCCCGGTGTCTGCTTCACGTCTTCATAGAGGTTTGGTACCAGCAGGGAGGGATCATGGTTTTAGGAGTTGCCGCCCACTCGCCAGCCTATTTCCATAATTCCCCTCCCACTTCCTCTCTCCTCCACCCGCATTCAGCATCAGTCACTCAGGGAGGGGATGGAGTGCAGACCGTAGCGTATGGTGGGGGAGCACTGTGCCTCTGCTTCTGCAGCATGCAGCAGGCCTTGTAAAGAGAGAAGGAGAGCGTGAGAGAGAGAGAGCTGCCGTTACCACTGTCTGACATTTGCACGCCCAGAGGAAGCAAGACGGAGGAGGAGAGGAACAGTGCAAAAGGAAAAGGAAAGAACATTTTCTTCAGGTTTAGGAGCCTTTGGAACTGGGAACTGAGACGGTAAATATTTCCTCTTTTCATTTATCCTTTTGCTGCAGTTCTCTGTTTCTCTCACTTTCCTTCCTCTGCCTGCAGCTTGGCTGTGGGGATTCCAGCGTGTGTTTTTGCATGAGGAGATGTGCAGCATAGTAAATCCTCTCTCTCTCTCTCTCTTTGAGTATACGTTCTCATAGCTGGGTATTGCCCCAGTTCATATATCATATATTCTCATGCATTTAGATGCATGATGAAGGATGATGCAAGGACTCAAGTGATTTTTCTCACGCATGATAACAAATCAAGGGTTTCTCTTTAAACATTTATCTATATATTATCAACATTTCAAACACACGTGCCACCTGCATTGCTGCTTTTCTGCATTTCAATGAATTTCGAGGCAGCAGGTTGGAGATTTTTTAAACTAGTTTTAGGTTTGTTGTTTTATGGGTTGTCCTGGGTCAGACTTAAAACTGGACTGCCAGCTTCCTCACTGCATCTCGCGAATTGTCATGGTTACAGCGAATCCTCCGCCTTAGCTGAGTGACACTTGCTGTTCAATAGTTATTGACTTATTTAAAAATACCCCATGCCCTGTGTTCTCCTTCTGGTTCTCTTACAATCCACTCAGACAGTCATGTGAATGAATGCATTATTTGCTGTTTGCAAGATTAGAATATGTCAGTCAGCATATTGTCTCAATTAAGCGTGTCTTCGAATGCTCACTACCTTTTAAAGCGGATGTTGTTACAGGCAAAACCCATAATCGTCTTTGTAAATGTACAGTATGTTATTATTTTTGAATTGCAAATTATCTTAATGTAAAGTCCCCTGTCTTTGTTTTAATTAAGTGGCCCTTTTGCATTTTCAAGAGTTCGAAGGGCTTCCTAATACGTTAAGCAAGTGTACTTTCAAAGTCAGTCAGGATGTTCTCAATGCCAAACTGAGCCTTGAGTCTCAGCCAGATTCATCACTGTTTCTTTTTTAGGATAGTAGGGGAAACAGGCTTAAATGACGGTACTCTAATACCCAGCTAACAAGCCATCCTGAGCTGCCTCAAAATCCATGATGCTGTCAAAGTGATTCAAAGTGGCCTATTTCTAGTGATAATGCACATAAATGTTGAGAGAAATAATAATTCTGAGTGCTACAGGAATGTGTCCTAAAGCCATCATCCCAAAGTCAATAGGTTTCTATGGTTAAGTTCCTGAAATAAGGTATGTGGTTAACACATGCTCAAGATATATTTATGCTTTATTTAACAACACAAAACACATCATTACAGTACTTCCCCATATTTCCCCCCAATGTTTTATTAATATGCTTTTATATGCCTTTAAAAAGAGGATTGTTAACAAGTGGCTACGTGTGTGAGTAAATTTAATTTACAATTTTGGGTGAACTATTCCCTTCGAATTTTGTTAAAAACACAGAGATTCACTGATAATCACAACCTAACCAACTCATAGGCTTCTCGGCACCAAGATTCTCGAGACGGCAGAATGCAGAGGCAAGAATAAATCAATCACCATGTTGACATCCTGAGCACCGTAGCATCATTATCACACCCCATGCATATATCTCTATAGTTCAAGGAGGAAGCTTCCACCACCATATAAGAGTGTCTTCAGAAAGATAGGGAGATTAGAATACAACTACAGTATGAAGTCTCTGTGCAGCATTTAACAATGAGCTTGAGATTTCATGTATTTATTTTACCTTTAACTTTTACCTTTAACTTAAGCCGCGCTGAATGGCGTCCAGTTCCGGTTGTGACATTATGAGACAGAGGAGGCAGACGCACAACACATGTCTATTTGAATTCCCATGCAGTGTCCCTTTAGTCCCCCACTCCCGAGATTATCTCTCAAAACGTGTAGGAGAGAGTCCTGAATAATCCTACGCTTCCCTAGAAACCCTTTCTCAAACACAGACCCCCTCCGAGGCATCTCTGCTCCCATTTCGCATGAGACAGACGTTTATAAATCGATAACGTGGTAAATGGAGTCATAACGGTATCTTATAATGAAACCCGAGATTTCCTTCCCACTTCCTCCCTGTTGAAATGTACCACGTCATGGTGATTCCTTTCAGGGTGTACAGTTACACATGAACCATCTTGTATTTTCACAGTCTTGGAGCGTTTTCCAAGTGGAGGGAGTTTGCCGTATCCTGCGAGTTTGGTTTAACAATGAATTGTGAATGAGTGCCAAATAGGCTGCTCATTCTCATGGTTAACGTGCTACCTGGATGAGTAGGTTTCTATAGCAACCACAGAGTCCCCTCCCCCCACTGCAAAACGCACATGAGCACGCAATGCATACTTGCCAGGAATGATACTGTCATTTCGCCAGTCGAGCAGCACGAGGATTTAACGTACAGTGTTAATAGCTCAGATAAATGATCTGTGTTTTCTCGTTCATCTCATTTAATGGGAGGTGTTGTCTTGGTGTAATGAGGTTGGTTTGGGTGAAAAAGCCCTCGGTTTAGGAAAGCTCAGCTGTGTAACATGTTGACACAGATGAAACGGTTGTTACTTCCACACCACTAGGTTTGAGCTCCCAGCTGTTCCTTCTCTGCCCCTGCCTAAAGAGCCCTAATGCTACGCATGGCTGCTTTATAACACCCATCGTTAGGTGTCGCACACCCTCACACACTTGCTTTCTGGCATACCGTCATACATTCTTTATGCTAAATGCCCTATCTTACACTGTTCTTAAAGCAATACTGCCTTCGAATGATCGGGATGTACTGAGACCTGCCCAAGATGCTGAGGTTTAGGAGAGCTCATCTATAAATTTCCTTTAATGTTTCAGACCATTTCTAGATGCTCAGGAACTATGTAAATGTCCATTATAAAGAATGTAATGGACTCTTGGTGTCACATTTATAACTGAATTGTAATTTGTGCACCAATCGCATAATAATGTTTTATTAGATGGCTATGGCCTTACCATACTTTTTGTTAAAGACCTGAAAGGTGGCTTCCGGAATCTGCTTCCATGCAGTCCTTTTAGTTAATTCAAAACATTCACTATATCTTCTGTGTATTCTGTTATAAAATATATATTTAAATCTTGTCAGTAAAATCAGTCACGTTCTTTATTTTTTGTTTTTATCATTCTAGGAGTCAGAGGTCAACGAGCGGAGGAAAAGGTGTCTGATTCTTGAGAGAGAAGTGAAGAATAAGACTTTAGAATGTAAGACTTTGGTGAGTACAAGCTATGCAGCGCATAAAGTCATAGCTGATAATGCCAGAAATTATTTGTGTTCTTCTGCCGCACTCCATCAAGCATAAATCACAACTGATACACTGGTCTGTACACTTTAAAGATTACAAGTCGTTCTCCTGGGGATTTTTTCTGGGATGCATGTCCTTCCTTTTGCTAAAGCTTTTAATGTTCTCGGCAGCCAATCCTGTTGCTCAAGCTTTTTGCAAGTCATTATCTTTTCAAACTTAATTCAGACAAGTTTTTCGTGAGCACTCCAGTCTTTTATTAGCATTTCACTGGAGGGGAACAATTTATTTATTTATTTTGTACTTTTTTTTTCTCTTTTATTTAAAAATGTTATTTTAAAATGTGTTATTTTTTTCTTTTTTAGTATTTTTGAAAATGATTGAATTAATAATTATTTTAAAAATACCACTAAACGATCAGAAAGTATTTTATTTTATTTATTTATGTTTTAAGTTGTTATTCCTAACCACAATATTGAGATATATAACCCTCTACTGTCAAAGTGCTGCAGTAATTTAAATTGACATACTATACTTTATTATTAATCATTTGCAAAGATTTGTCTAGCAAGATTTGCATATTTTTTTTAAAAAGTAAGAATTTTGACACTAATCTAAAACAGAATTCTTTCTACACTGCTGTACATGAGCACTACATTCTGAATATATGGTCTCACATGTGTAAAGGTCACGTAAGATACCCAACATCTCCCTACTGTTTGTATGAATGAAGCTACCACACACCAGCTCATTAGTGGAGATCCTGTGGGTGTTTAATGGGAAGGCACAGGAATAGCATGTCTGATCTTAAAGTACACGCTCCTTGGTGGCAAATACTCAAATGTGCTTTCAAGATTCCCTGTGAACCATCTTTATCCTTTTATGTCAACTATGATCATTTTAAAAAACCCTTGTGTTGCAATTAAAGTAGCACCGCTAGCCCAACAGTTGATTTACTCGAATCATTTTCATGAGCTGGGGGGCGTTAATTAGCATGCTCCATGAGAAACGTGCTTTGAGTCTTGTAGATGCCATGTCAAGAGGTCACAGAGATGGTTGCTCTAAATAACAAACAGCTGTCTAATTGGATCAAATCTGTCTAAGGAGCATTTTTCCATCATAGCATGACAAACAACTGAAGTGACTTATTTGCTTACTGCGGTATATACATTAGTGCAAACACAGGATAAGGGAGGTTGCGGCCTCCCTCCCGACCTCCTGCAGCTGTCATGGCAACAACCACCTGCTCTCAGCGGGAGAGGAGCCCTAAGCTTGCACAGCAGGATCAGAGGCGAAGATTTCTGTTTGCTACAGGTACAGACTGGAGATGTCACCTATGATTGACAGATCTGTCTCTGTAAGCTGCACGTTAAAGAATTGAAAGTATTGTGGGTGAATAAAACATGCATAGATCAGATCTGTTTTGGTAAGATTGGGTGTAATACTCAGTCTGTCAGTGCCATTACTTTGGTACAGCAGTGGATATTATATAACTATAGATAGAACTTGCCATTCTGTGACCTCTGACAGAATTTAAAAATAAAAGCAAAGTTTTCAGAATAGCAAAATATGCGGATGAATCAAACATGAAAATCAAGAATTTTAAATGTATATGAATCAAACTTTAAATGCAAAATCATACTGAAATATTAATACACAACTTTTTTTACCTTCAAAAAAAATTATGTTTTCCTTGGTTATATCTCTCATTTTATTCTCATGTTTAAATTTAGCAGGACAAGTAAATACTCTAATTTCATTTCCATGAATGAAGTGCATTAAACAAATATATATGTATATATATATATATATTTTTTTTATTATTGATATAATGCTACTTTTTTTTCTTTTTTTTTTTTACATTATATACATTTTTTATGTTATCATTTGTTTTGTTGCTAATTATTATAAATCTATGTTTGTATAATATCTTACACAATATTTAAAATTACTACTAAATACAGTAATGGAGCCTTTTTTAAGTAATTAATTAAATTTTTGCAAACGTGGTCTAATCATCGTGTGGATGTAACACAGAAAATTTTGTTTAGTTTATTTAATTTAGCGTAACTGATATGTATTGAGAAAATCTCTTCACAGGTCGACTTGACCCACAGATTTACCGTATCCCAGAGTTCCATTTCTCCTTTTATACATCTGTGGTTGTATAACAACACCCACACACCCTATATGCATCCACAATGCTGCAGTGGTTGGCCATGTAAAGAGCCTCATCTCAGTGAATGTTGTGGAAGGATGAGCAAAGCTTTTCTGAGCAGCTGCAGAACCAGGGGCCAAACTGGAGGGTGGGGATCAGGCAGCCGTGTCTGCTCGAATTAGTCCATTCTTGTGGCATGCTTTCGCTCTCTCTCTTACCAAGACCGCCTCCTCCTTTCGCCGTTCTGCTTCTTGATCCATCCATATGGAAATCAGAAGCAGGATTCCTGGGTATGATACATGGCACTGCTTTAACTCATATCCCTGTGAGAGTTTCAGTTGATAATCCCATGGTAGTCTAATCTTTACCATATTAAAGTTGCGTTTAATCACCCGTGACTGCGCAGCGAACTGCATATTTTTTCATCCTGGTTTCAATGCGCAGCCAGTTCAGCGGCCTCTTAAAGGTCCCTTGAGCAGAGGTTAAAGACTGTCCTTTCATATGAGGTAATAGAACATGATGGCTGAAATGTTCCCAAATGTATATGCGGATATGCTACACGTGATCCCACGGGAGGTCTGCGGTGGTCACCGTTTGCTGGCAGCGGAGTGTGTGTGCTACCCTCGTGTACAGTAGCTGTCATGTCCGGGGTGACGCTGCGGTTGACAGACAGGGCATCTGACAAGAAAGTTCAAATGCTCCTCTAGTTGCTGTTGAGCAAACCTGCCACCTGATATACTGTGACATGTGAGCCAGTTAGGACGGGACAGGATGCTGAGTCAGAGAGGCTCACAGAGTTTAGACAGGGTGTGGCACTTCGAAAACTTCGCCAGATGGATGGCTGTGTTTAATAGTCAAATTAGAGGGTTTGAAATGACTTTCTGAGCTTCCTCTTGTGCATTTATGGGTAGATATAATGCAGTGAGATGCAAGTTATCTGTTCAGAAGTAAGATGGCTTTCATTGCTTTTCTCATTGCCTGTTGCGGAGTCTTTTTTTTTTCTTACAGAGGTGGTTGACTTTTTCTTTCTAGGCTTGATTGTATTTATGGGGTTCAGTCTAATATGTGTTAGTGTTTGTTTAAAAAAAAAACATAAAAACATTATTTTTCACATAATTTACCTATATTCCACACTCTTTATCCCTTCTCTTATGAACATGCTGATCATTTCCTGCTTTTATGAAGCCCCTCCCTCAGAAATGGGCAATGGGCTCTGATTGGTTCAACATTATGAAGCTGCAGGCCCTGAGGCCCAACTGCACTCTCAGACCTGCACTTCCAGACGTGTCGCTTTTTTAGACAGTGCCACCTAAAATAGGTCTTGTAGATTTATGCCAAAAAAAAAAAAACTGGTAATGTTCAGGAATTGCTTTAATAAAATTAATAAACTTACTCACGTGTCCGATGTTGCTACTACAAATTATTGTCAAATTATTACAGCATTATTACGGTAAACACGCTACTAAACATATGTTCATCTAAACAGCAGGTGGTACTGTCTGAAACAGCGACACGTCTGGAAGTACAGGTCTAAACGTGCAGGTCTGAGAGTGCAGTTGGGCCTCCAAGTGGTGCTCGCTGCAGAGCTAAATGGGTGGAGCTAGACGTGCATGAAAGCCTTTGACAGACGCTTTCTTTCAGACGCAGTTTGAAAGAGTGCCTGGAAAAAACTGTACCGATTCAGCATGCGGTCACATGACATGCTGATCAGCTTAATGTCAGTGTCATTGTTCTATCATTATTTCATAACTTATAAAATAAGTTAATACATCACCTCAGAAAAAACAAACTGTCAGATATATCTGATGAAATCCGAAAACTGCAGGACAGCAATGCATGTGAATGATGGTCTTACGGGTTTGAACGACATGACGGTAAATAATTAATTTCAAAATTTTTCAATATGTAGAGACATCTGTAAGTAAATTATTTGTAGGTTGACTCCCACATAAACTAGAAATTCTGCTCTGTAGCTATGTTCGAAACAATTACATTTTTTTTAAACCGTCCAACATTAAAACATTTTCTTAATGGTGTGAGTATGGGGCGGGACCTATGGAACAAAAATCCTGCCTAAAGTATTTGAAATGAAAAAAACGTGTGTTGACTTCCCCAATTGCTTTTTTTATGCGCTGCATTTTAACATAGTTGTATATTACATACATATTACAAACATTTTCATTGTTAAAATTCCGTAATCAATATTCACCTCACAAAGTTTTTCAAAATATTTTCAAAATATTCAGTTTGTTTAATAATTCCAGCAATAATAATGTCAGGCAACTTTCGGTTATTTTTATTTCACTTTATAAATTCCCTTTTCGAAAATGTAATGGTTCAAATTCGACAGAGCGCACATCCGGGAACTGCAGGAAAAGCAGTAGATTACCGATCCAAGAGGCTATCTGCTGCTAGACATCTTCACCTTCACTTTATGCCCCCTTTCTATCTGTGTTTCACTTCTCCGTAAAAGCCAACTCTCACATGAAAATCTGTAAAATCATGTAACCTGCACCTAAACGGTCAAAAACATGCATGATTCGTGATTATTCACGTAAATCCTCATTAGTTATGTAATAAATTAGCAATAATAAAAGACAAAAATACATGTGTAACAGTAAATTGGATACCTTCTTGCTCTGGACCAGTGGATTGCACAGACCTCAGGAAGGGCAGGGGCAAAGTGATGTTGCTTGGGCACCATCCGGTTGTGGGTCCCCCTTGGTGGAAGTGGCACCCAGACCAGACCAAAAAGGCACTTTAGCGTTGCGACAGGGGCTCAAGCCACAACGCCACTCTTACAGTGAAATTATGCTTTTAAAAAAAGTTTTTTTATTATTAAATATGCATTTAGTATCACTAAATCTAAATAAATCATTAATTTAAAGTTATTTAAAAGTATTTAGGTGTCCAACCAATGGCAGAGAAGTGAATGTTTGTGAAACCTGTTTAAAAACATTAATTATTTTTGCTGTTTCATTTAGTGATGCTAGTGGCGAAAAAAAATTACACACTTAAGGAAAAGAAGCATAAATGTCTTCAATCCAATTAAAAAGGTAATCTACCAACAAATTGAATCCTGGTCTGTGGTAATTGCTACATATTGCCATTCTCCATGAAGTATTGATTCATTTTTCATAAACGCTGTGCTATAGGTTTTGAGATTTGGGTGGCTCTTTAAACACAGACACTGATGAATGGCATCTTCATTCCATATAGGCTGAAGAGATTTGTGTTTTCATCTCCCATGGGTTTATGAATTCTCTAATAATAAATGCACCCCGTTGTTCACAAAGGGGTTTATATATTTATCTTTGGAAGATACAGCTTGATAAAATAATGTTTCTCTGCAGTTGCGCTTCTCATTAGTACTCTCAGTAGACAGATAGATAGATGAGTTAAGAACAATGAGCTAACTCCTTTTATCTCTGTCCTCTTGGCAGAAGAATGAGCTTCAGGATGCTTTGCTGGAGAGAAAACGGCTCAATCGTGAGCTGCTTAGTCACATCCTGAAGGCCACGCAGTACGAGAAGGTAAGAGATGGTCAGCATCACATTCCAACTGAGCTCATCAAATCAATGGCTGCTCATTACATGGCTCTTCTAGGATCATGTGCCCAAAGGGCTCTTCTCTCCATCTCATCGGCAGTATTGATCTTATGGCATCCCTTTTTAGTCAATATTTCCACCTTGTTTGTTTTTCCTGCATTTTCTTCAGTGACACTGAATAGGGCTTTGCCTGTATGCATGTATTATGGTTTGAAATCAGCCTCTGTGATGTGACAAGCATGCCCAAATGCACATTAAAGATAATCACAAATGAAAGATTAAAACTCGTACTCATGAAGGGAACTCAGTGACACCCAAACAGGGATATGAATGTGAGTAGCCAATCTGTTAAGAAGTGGATATTACTCTAACACAGGACTGCTGAGAGTGGCATTTCATGGCACTCAATGTGTTAATAGTGTCATTTTTTTTTTTTTTTTTGTGCCAAGCCGGCGTGCCACGGTTTGGCAGTCTCTTTCCGAATAATCCACAGGCTGCTCCTCTCCTCTAACAGCAAAAAGGGCCATCTGTCACAACCCCAGACAAGTGTCTGAGATAAAATGTCTTCTGTTTAATCAGGTAGTGCTGCCCGCTCCCATTCCCATTCCCTCAGTGATCAAAGGCTCATTTCCCAGCATTCAGCGGCGCTAACAAGGCTGAGGAGAGTAGGTAAATAACCCCAAGTGGGATGGGTCAGTTTGTCACGCACTTTAGCATCAGGCACAGTCTCATATACCAATCCAAGATCGATATGAGATGCGAATCAACCTCCCCGTTTCTCTCAGCCTGAACGGATGAAATGTGTGCTAATAAATGAGAGAGAGTATGGGCGTGTGCCAGAATGATGCCGCCACAAGTGTGTGATATATTGAGTGGTAAATTTTGATTGGTAGAAGGTTTCTGTTTGACTGTGTCCTGAGTTGTCCCTTTTCTGCACTCATCGGGTGATTGGTTGTGCTTTTCTCTAAACTCTGCCAGCATCGTGAGTCAATGTAAAAGTCGAACACATTTTTGAACACTGAACCTTTATTTTTAGAGCTGTTGCCTTAGATACAAATCACCTGAATTTCTATTATATAGCCAGTGCCGCAGTGTTATGTTTCAAGCCTTATAAAGAATCACCGCACCTTTTATGAGAGTAAAAAAATAACCACTGAAATAATCTTTCAAAATGATTAATTCTGTTTCAAAAAACATTTGGCTCCGTGTGCAATACGCTCTCACCGTCCATTGTAAAGCGCATTTAAGCACTGTTGCAGAGTCAGCCATTTTCTTCCTTTTGTTGTAGTCATAATTAAATGCCCAACATCTGAAGTCTGGCCAAGGTTCCTCTGTTAACTCTGCTTCCCATTGTTTAAGAGACAGTTATATAAGTTTAGCTGGATTTTTGTGAATTATATATCCTCATTTTGCTTCTAACTCTTTTACTTGTAGGTAAAGACAGACTATGATCAGCTCAGAAAGGCTTTTGGTTGTGTGAGTCAAGAGAGAGACTCTGCCAGGCAGGAGAAGGCTCAGCTCCAAGACAAACTGGAGAACCTTGAGCAGGTCCTGAAGGTAAGATCACTGTATAAAATAGTAGTTTGATTATCGATTCAAATCCAACCAGTAATCAATACATCTTGACGATATGCTTCTCGAACTTTAAGTTTAAGAATACCAATCATTTTGAAAGAGTTTTGAGGACAGAGACATCCTTGCAAAATACAGAAAACTGACTGTTTAGTATATCATTAAACTTCTTTTCCCCCATGACAGGTTTTCTGATATCTAATAAGCAATCTGCATCATTTAAGATCCTATTTCCTAATGGTAGGGTCTTGCTTTTAAAGGAAAAACTGATACCAGCTGAGATAATGATGTTTCATTTATCTGACTTGTTTCTGTCAGTGTCATGTTGCTGACTCATTGTTCAATGAAAAGTGCTCCTGTACTTGTCGCTTTATTGACTGCTTGTGTTATGTGTCTCGAGAGGAAGAAAGCTCTTATAACAAGAAATCGACGGCTCATCTTTGTAATGAAAAATATGTATTTATCTCTCCTACCTTTATTATTGACTGTGTAATAAATGATTACAGAAGAGATGAAACGAGACAAAGTAGAAGAAATATGATAGTGCAGAAAACAAGGTTCCAAAATTTCAGGATTCTTTCTGAAGTTGTTTGAAGATGTCTTTTGCTTCTCAGAAATGCATAATCGTTCCAGACAGTGTTGCAGCAGCTGGATTGAAATAAAAGAGTTTCTTTTAAAGAAAAAATAGAGCTTCTTGAATTTCCGTCTCTAATTTTTCATTTCAACTTTCCACTGGGCAAGTCATCTATTTTAAATCCTAAATTCCTAAAGGTATAGTTCCCCAAAAAATGAATCATTGTGTCATCGGTCGTTACTGACACTCTTATCAATCCATGATATTTTTAATAGAACCAGAAAGAAAATATTGTTTTGATAAAATGCCCAGTGTATTCATGATTTCCTCATATACAGTTAAAGCTCTTAGGCTGCACCTGTTTTAATGAATATGCAAATCATCGAGTGTATAGACATGTGATGTAAGTGTGTGAGGTGTTTATGTACATTTAAAACTCCACTGTTAAAGCATGGTTATTCATGGTGCTTTTTCCCAGATCTGAAAACAGCTGATTAGAGCAGTGATCAGTGGTTTGCTTTACAATGTATCTTTAAGAAAGCAGGAGTTTCTGTAAACATTTTTCTGTTTTTCTTTTCTACAGCATATGCGAGAGGCTGCAGATCGGCGGCAGCAACTGGAGGCAGAGCATGAGCAGGCCTTGGCTTTCCTTAACTCCAGACAGCAGGAGATCAACCTTCTGCAGAAGGTAAGAACCTCAGTGAACCTCAAACATGCGTGTGTGTGGGGTTAACAACAGTCACTGCATGTCTCAGGGGATCAGATTTTATCTTTAAAAAGTTCTCTCTTACTTTAAAAAGAAACTCTCTTACAGTTTTTTAGATCCCTTTTATGTATAGATGTTCAATGCTTAAAATATTTGTATACATAATATCCTACCAAGTGGATTTGTTATTTAATTGTTAGTATGGCTGCAACAAATAATTTAATTTTGATAATCGATTAATTCAACGATTATTAGAACGATAATTTTACTAATTTTAAATTATTTTACAGATTAATCAGGTGCTGATCAATTATTCGGGTTGAAATATACATATGTTATATATTTTGTGTTATATATTACAAATAGGTAATGTGACACTAAAGATGTCTTTTGCTCCTCAGAAATGCATGTTCCTTTAAATAAAAGTTTCTACAGAGTTATGTAAATAAATGTGACAGAACTGGAGTGCCGATTGCAGAGTTGGTGCAAACATATGCAGCACTATAATCAAATGCTTTCTTTACTGCTATTTTCTTATCGC